>QGSO01016352.1:302224-360225 GCA_011037825.1 Carya cathayensis | reverse complement strand
CTCTGGGAAAGCTTACTTAAACTCAACTCGTTGAAAATGGTGAAAAACTTCACAAAGAGAAAATAAATATGATGGTATGTGCAATGGATGGAAAAGGGTACTAGTCATGGACTAGATTCATATTTTTAGATTTTGATTGTCGGATTGAAATGTAAAAGACTAATAGATTAAACTTAGAAATTAATAAAACTAAGTTAAGAATTAAACTAGATTAGAAAGTAATTGACAAAACATGCAATGAAAATTGAAAAGCCCCAAAATCAATGTTCTAGGGTTCATCATTGTATTCAAATAACAATTTCTCAAAATTAAACCATAGCAATTGTAATCACTATTAAAATGAAGGCATAACGAAATGAGAAAAATAAATAACATGAACTAAATGAATAACAAATAAATTACTCAAACTTCTAGATAAAAAATCTCCAAAATAATCCTGAAACTTAAAATTGAAATGAAATAACAAGTAGGGAATGAAAAGATCAAGCCAATTGAATTGAGATGAAAAGTTGAAGGGGTGGAGGAGGTTAGGCTGTAGTAGCAATTGGACCCTTCAAGGAG
Source organism: Carya cathayensis (assembly GCA_011037825.1). Lineage (NCBI taxonomy): Eukaryota > Viridiplantae > Streptophyta > Magnoliopsida > Fagales > Juglandaceae > Carya > Carya cathayensis. The sequence goes on along the minus strand of QGSO01016352.1, from coordinate 359,664 downwards.
CTCTTCAATCTGCTGCAGTGTGAGTGAATGATTGATAAATGGTCAATTATGTGACATTAATACTCTTAAATATCTTGAGTAAAAGTGCTTTATGAGTTAAAATAAGAGTATTAATTAGATAATGTGACTTAATTTTCTTTGACATGCGAAATAATATATTACCCCTAATTAAACATAGATGCATGCATTTTGATGTGGGGCCGACTAATGCAGGAACTTGGCACTCGGGCAGCTCACATAAAGCAGCTCAAAACTCACGGCACATGCAGAAAACACTTGCATAAACCAGCACACATGCAGGAAAAGTTGGAAGCTTACACATGCAGAAAAGCAAGGAAAAGCAGCAACAGAAAAATAGAAATGCAACCCACATGTAGCAACTCACGGCACAGCTCATGCAGAAAGTTAAAGCTAAGCAGCGGCAGCACTTGAAGAAACACAGCAGTTCACACATGCAGAAAAGCCACTCACACATGCAGAGGATTGAAAGCACACATGCTGGAAACTCACGGAAGGAATTGCAGCTCACACATGCATCAAAACAGCCAGCCATTCACACATGCAGAAAGTTGAATACACACATGTAGAAAGTGAAAGCACACATGCAGAAATCAACAACTCAGCAGCTAGCACATGCAGTGCAACTCACGGCACATGAAGGAAATGGATAGCACACGGCAAACCTCATTGCAGAAAGCAACATGCACGGATGCAAAAAGCAGAAACCAAACAAACACATGCACATGCAGAAACTGAACATGCAGAAATGCAGGAAATGCATCACTCGGACTCCAGATTTTTTTCTGTTGTTTTGTTATTTTATTGAGTTGGCTATAAGGTTGAGAACCCTATAAAACCAACGGGAGACTAGTTAGCAGCGGACAGTTTTTTTTTCTTTAGATAGGAGACTCTTTTTTTTTCTGTTCTTTCATGTTATGCTGGTAGACGGACAGTTGCTTTTAGTTTACTTTTCATTCAGCATTTACTTTTTTTTTTCTTTCTTTCGTTCAGCACTTGTTACTTTCTTTCAGTCGGCAGCTTTAGTTTTATTCTTCAGTTCATTTTTTTCATTTTTATCTTTAGCTTTTATTCTTTTCAGTTGTATCGTTGAGCAGATTATTTTTTTTCTCTCGTTCGTTTACGTTGATTGGAGTTTGCAGTTTTTTTTTCTATCTTACTTCTTTCTTTTCCGTTTAGCGTTTGAAGAGTAGGAATGTTTAGTTTCTTTTGTTGTTTCAAAACGAGGGGTGGCTTTTATTTTTATTTTTGGTTCTTAGTGCAGATCGTTTGGTTCGGCGTGGAGTTGTAGTTTTATTTATTTATTTTTCTTCTCACAGTTTTTTTATGACTTTGTTTAGATTAATTTTTGTTGCTAAAAATATCATGCTTAGCTAATTTCTAAAGCTTGGGTTGTGGGATGAGATTTAATTTATTTTAGATTCTAGTTTGATGCAATATTTTATTGTTTAATGTTGATTTCACTAAATTACTAGTCGGATTCAAATGGAAAATAGATTGCGGCTCTTGCTCTTGTTTTGTTGTTGACGTAAGGCACAACAAAAGCTTGAATTTATCAAGGCCTCTTTCGATTGATTATGAATATAAATTTGGCTAGTAAATTAGAGAATTTCTTGAGAAAATATTGCAAAAACTTGAGCTTAATTTTTATCTTCCGAATATCAATTCCTTGACTGGATTGTTAATCGAGAAATTATCTAGAATCCGAAATAAAAAGAATCTCAAACCCAACCCAAGTGTTTGTTTTATTGTTTCTTGCAAGTTTAATTCATTTGCTACACACTTTCTCTAAGTCTCTTAGTTTTGGTAATTTTAGAAATATAGATCCACATCAATTTTCATCTTTCATAATCGATACATCTTTTACACAAAGAAAATCTCACAAACGCTTTGATAATCCCTTTGTCCCTGTGAATTCGATCTTGGGACTTACCCTTGTATTACTTTGACAGCTTCTACGCTTGGAAGACAACATTATAAGCTGATCAATGATCCCGAAGAATTTGTGTTGCTGTGTGAATGATCGCTTGTGTGAATCCTCCTCTCCAAATCTGAATGAAAATCAATGGAAAAGTAATTTCTAAGTGTTCCTCTAATCAAAACAGTGTTTTCCAGGCTCAGAAGTCGGCCATAAGATGTGAAAAATCATATATATACTCTAATGGCGAAATAAACCCTAGATCTGTAAAATACGATGTCCACTCGAGCAGACATCGAGCGTTCAACTCTGCCTGAGTTCGCTCGAGCAGAGTATTGAGTGAACATCGAGCATTCAACTCTGCCTGACTTCGCTCGAGCGGCCAAATGCCTTCGCTCGAGAGATCTCCTTTCCCGCAACCCGCTCGAGCTCACTGTCGAGCGGCAGTCAATGTGGACCATATTCCATATTAATCAACAGTTGATAAAATTATACGAAAATTTATACTTTTAATCAATTAAAATTACAACTTAGATTCATTCATTTTTCCATATAAAACCAATGGTAAAAGTAATGAAAGAATTAAGATATATTGGTTCTAAAAGTATTAAAATATGCAATAACTCAGCTCAATCACACCCCCCAACTAGCATTTTGCTAATCCTTGAGCAAAATAGTGAAAATTAATTGAGATGAATATTGCATAAAAATCAAAATTCAAACAGAAACAATCAAACACAGTTCTGAATTCTCACAAAAGTGACACGTTACTACTCAACCCCCAAGGGTTATACCCACCAAGACTATCTCAACAATCTTTCACATAGAATTAAGGCCAATGTCTCAGGACTCAAATGTGTGCGTGAAGCTAAACTGGTTGTGTGTGTTCCTCATTACTGTCCATGATTTGTCATAGGATTTTTCAACCTTAAGATTAATCATTGCTAATTCTAACTACCTCAAAGTCCAAGGGACTAGCAGTTTTCACGACAACTTTGTTTTCAAAGGTTGGACACTCAACCCCCAAAGTCTTGGGTAACTGTTTCTAGCCCTTTTTTACTTAGGAAAGTTCACTAAGTCGCCTTTATTCCTTTTTTCTCTTTTTTTTTCTTTTATTTTTTTTTTCTAATCTTTTCAAATCCTTTGTCTTTTTTTTTTTTTTTTTTTTTTTTCAGGCATGGCTCGGTAGTCCTGCAGTTTACTTCTCCAGTGTTAAATCAATGAATAGTAAATAAGGAACACTACAAGCATAACATGTGCAAAATGTCCTTCAAAATTTGTCTTTTGTTCTACAAAAATCTTATCAAGTTTCATCTCAATAAGCATAACATCCCGGTGTTTCAAGCCACATACCAACAAAATATTATGCATCAAAAATCATGTTCTATATTTAAGCTTGAAAATAAATCTTCACAAATGATTCCACTCAATTACTCCACCAAGATGCTCAAATTCCACCAAGATGCTCAAACATAAATGTATCAATTGACATCATGTTATTTTATTTTATTTTATTTTATTTTTATTTTTTATCTTTTTAATTTTTTATATTATTATTTTTTTTTATAAAACTGTGCACACATACTACCCCCAACTAGTGAGAGACATAGTCCTCAATGAATCGAACGAAAGAAAACAAAGTGCACAGAAATAAGCAAGCAAAACAAACAATTAACATGAAATATAAAATCAAAGCAAAAGAACAAATAATTAAAAAAATGCAAATAAAGAAAACTGTAAAGAAGGAAAAACAAATCAAAACACTTTCCTAGGGTCTTGCACAAGCAAGATCTCTTCATATGGATCAAAGACCTTCAGAAATGATTTTAGACGTTGTCCATTGACAGTGAAGCTATTACCATTCTTCGGATTAACAATGTCTACCGCGCCATGAGGATGAACGGTCTTTACAATGTATGGCCCACTCCATCGGGATTTCAACTTACCAGGAAAAATATGCAAGCGAGAGTTGTAAAGGAGAACTTCCTGGCCAAGTGTAAAATGCTTTGGATGAATTTTTTGATTATGCAGAGTTTTCATGCGTTCCTTTGCCAGCTGAGCGTTGTCATAAGCATTCTGACGAGCTTCATCCAATTCATTGATCTGTAATTTTCTCAACTCTGAAGCTTCATCAAGTGACATGTTAACATGTTTTATGGCCCAAAGAGCTCAATGCTAAATATCAACAGGTAAATGACAAGCTTTACCATAAACTAATCGATAAGGAGCTTAACTGACCAATCTTTCCTATTAGGCTTGATGGTTTTCTCTAAAATAATTTTTATCTCTCCGTTTGCCAATTCAGCTTGCCCATTTGTTTGCGGGTGAAAAGGCGTAGAAACTCTGTGTGTAATACTGTTGCGTCTAAACATTAACTCAAATTAATGAACCAAAAATTTAGTGTAGTTTTACCTGCAAGTATACAGGTGTTGTAGTACCTTACAGGATCGAATCCACAGGGATTGACTAATGTGAAAATTTCTTTCAAACAAATTAAAATAAAATATTAAAAGAGATGTGCGATTGAAAATAAAATGAGGTTATTAAAATTATGATTTTTGACTTAACAAAATAAAACTAAAATGATAAAATGTATTGATATGGGAAAAAACTAAGGTTTCGAGGATCCATTTAATAATTTAAAATATTCTTTCCGATCAAATTACTTCAATTAAACTAGAATAATAATTCCGTTTAATTGGAAGATTTAGCATTTAAGATCAAGAAAAATAGTTACGAATGATCGAGCATGAACGATTGATGATTAACACGCTTACAAATTTATTTGACTATCACAGGGATTTGTCAAGCATTTACTGTATTCGGAAATCACAATAAATCAAGAAAAATATATAGATAATCAAATTATCCAATAATAAAATCATTCAATCGATCAAACTCGCAAAATAAATTTATCGTCGATNGTAAAATACGATGTCCACTCGAGCGGACATCGAGCGTTCAACTCTGCCTAAGTTCGCTCGAGCAGAGTATTGAGTGAACATCGAGCATTCAACTCTGCCTGACTTCGCTCGAGCGGCCAAATGCCTTCGCTCGAGAGATCTCCTTTCCCGCAACCCGCTCGAGCTCACTGTCGAGTGGCAGTCGATGTGGACCATATTCCACATTAATCAACAGTTGATAAAATTATACAAAAATTTATACTTTTAATCAATTAAAATCACAACTTAGATTCATTCATTTTTCCATATAAAACCAATGATAAAAGTAATGAAAGAATTAAGATATATTGGTTCTAAAAGCATTAAAATATGAAATAACTCAGCTCAATCACACCCCCCAACTAGCATTTTGCTAATCCTTGAGCAAAATAGTGAAAATTAATTGAGATGAATATTCCATAAAAATCAAAATTCAAACAGAAACAATCAAACACAGTTCTGAATTCTCACAAAAGTGACACGTTACTACTCAACCCCCAAGGGTTATACCCACCAAGACTATCTCAACAATCTTTCACATAGAATTAAGGCCAATGTCTCAGGACTCAAATGTGTGTGTGGAGCTAAACTGGTTGTGTGTGTTCCTCATTATTGGCCATGATTTGTCATAGGATTTTTCAACTTTAAGATTAATCATTGCTGATTCTAACTACCTCAAAGCCCAAGGGACTAGCAGTTTTCACGACAGCTCTGTTTTCAAAGGTTGGACACTCAACCCCCAAAGTCTTGGGTAACTGTTTCTAGCCCTTTTTTACTTAGGAAAGTTCACTAAGTCGCATTTATTCCTTTTTTCTCTTTTCTTTTCTTTTCTTTTTTTTTTTCTAATCTTTTCAAATCTTTTTTCTTTTCTTTTCTTTTTTCTTTCTTTTTTTTTAAGGCATGGCTCGGTAGTCCTGCAGTTTACTTCTCCAGTGTTAAATCAATGAATAGTAAATAAGGAACACTACAAGCGTAACATGTGCAAAATGTCCTTCAAAATTTGTCTTTCGTTCTACAAAAATCTTATCAAGTTTCATCTCAATAAGCATAACATCCCGGTGTTTCAAGCCACATACCAAGAAAATATTATGCATCAAAAATCATGTTCTATATTTAAGCTTGAAAATAAATCTTCACAAATGATTCCACTCAACTACTCCACTAAGATGCTCAAATTCCACCAAGATGCTCAAACATAAATGTATCAATTGACATCATGTTATTTTATTTTATTTTATTTTATTTTTATTTTTTATCTTTTTAATTTTTTATATTATTATTTTTTTTTATAAAACTGTGCACACATACTACCCCCAACTAGTGAGAGACATAGTCCTCAATGAATCGAACGAAAGAAAACAAAGTGCACAGAAATAAGCAAGCAAAACAAACAATTAACATGAAATATAAAATCAAAGCAAAAGAACAAATAATTAAAAAAATGCAAATAAAGAAAACTGTAAAGAAGGAAAAACAAATCAAAACACTTCCCTGGGGTCTTGCACAAGCAAGATCTCTTCATATGGATCAAAGACCTTCAGAAATGATTTTAGACGTTGTCCATTGACAGTGAAGCTATTACCATTCTTCGGATTAACAATGTCTACCGCGCCATGAGGATGAACGGTCTTTACAATGTATGGCCCACTCCATCGGGATTTCAACTTACCAGGAAAAATATGCAAGCGAGAGTTGTAAATGAGAACTTCCTGGCCAAGTGTAAAATGCTTTGGATGAATTTTTTGATTATGCAGAATTTTCATGCGTTCCTTTGCCAGCTGAGCGTTGTCATAAGCATTCCGACGAGCTTCATCCAATTCATTGATCTGTAATTTTCTCAACTTTGAAACTTCATCAAGTGACATGTTAACATGTTTTATGGCCCAAAGAGCTCAATGCTAAATATCAACAGGTAAATGACAAGCTTTACCATAAACTAATCGATAAGGAGCTTAACTGACCAATCTCTCCTATTAGGCTTGATGGTTTTCTCTAAAATAATTTTTATCTCTCTGTTTGCCAATTCAGCTTGCCCATTTGTTTGCGGGTGAAAAGGCGTAGAAACTCTGTGTGAAATAGCATATTTCTTCACAAGTGTAGAAAATGGTTTGTTGTAAAAATCCCCCCATCACTTATGATAACTTTTGGCATGCCAAAACGAGTAAACAGAGATTGCAAAAATTTCAGGACAACACGATGGTCATTTGTTTTGCAAGCAATGGCCTCCACCCATTTTGAAATATAATCCACAGCTAATAGAATATATGTGTTTCCAAAAGAAACGGGAAAAGGTCCCATAAAGTCTATTCCCCAACAATCAAAAATTTCTAACGTAAGAATAGGGGAAAGAGACATCATGTCTCTTTTGCTAATGGATCCCATTTTTTGACAAGGCTCACAAGCCTTGCAAAAATTATAAGTATCTTTAAACATGGAAGGCCAGTAAAAACCGCTTGGCAAAATTTTTGAGACTATTTTCTTTGCTGAAAAATGACCTCCACATGCACCCATATGACAAAATCTCAACACCGAAGAAAACTCATCATCAGGAATGCATCTTCGAATCAATTGGTCCGAACAATTTTTAAAAAGATATGGATCATCAAAGTAAAAGTGTCGTACCTCATAGAGAAACCAACGCTTATCTTGGGTGGACCATTCAGAAGGCATTCACTCAGTCACCAGATAATTGACTATGTCAGCATACCAGGGAGCTCTATTAACCACAGACAGCTGCTCATCCGAGAAACTATCATCAAGAGGAAGGCTGACATTTGAAGAGGAGGATGATGGCAATCTAGATAGGTGGTCAACTACCACGTTTTCAACTCTTTTCTTGTCTTTAATGTTGATGTTGAACTCTTGAAGTAATAGAATCCAGCGAATCAAGCGTGGTTTTGCATCTTTCTTAGCCAACAAATACTTAAGAGCAGAGTGGTCAGTGAAAATAGTAACAGGAGAATCAAGAATATAAGTCCGAAATTTATCAAGTGCAAAAACCACTGCAAGAAATTCCTTTTCAGTAGTGGTATAATTTTTTTGGACATCATTCAAAGTTCTACTAGCATAATAAATCACAAATGGTCTATTATCCACACGTTGCCCCAAAATAGCTCCTAAGGCATAATCACTAGCATCTGTCATGATCTCAAAGGGAAGGTCCCACTACGGGGGTTGCACAATAGGGGTAGTGGTAAGCGACTTTTTAAGGGTATCAAAAGCTTTTTGGTACTCATCAGTCCAAACAAATTCAATATCATTTTGTAAAAGAGTGAACAAAGGTTTTGCAATAGAACTAAACCCTTGAATAAACCGCCTATAAAAGCCAGCATGACCAAGAAAAGAACGAATATCCCTAACCGTCCTAGGGATAGGAAGTTTAGCTATTAATTCAATCTTTGTCTTGTCGACCTTTATACTCTCAGAAGAAACAATATGACTCAATACAATGCCCTGAGTAACCATAAATTGGCATTTCTCCCAATTAAGTAAAAGATTTTTTTCCTCACATCTTTGGAGAATACGTGCCAAATTATGCAAACAACTATCAAAGGATTTTCCAAAAACAGAGAAATCATCCATTAATATTTCACAAATATCATCAATCATGTCAGAAAAAATACTCATCATGCATCTCTGAAAAGTGGCTAGAGCATTACACAAACCAAAAGGCATTCTAGTAAAAGCAAAAGTGCCAAAAGGACAGGTGAAAGTGGTTTTCTCATGATCCTCAGGTGCTACAGCAATTTGATAATAATCAGAATATCCATCCAAAAAGTAATAATATGCTTTACCAGCTACTCTTTCCAAAATTTTATCCAAGAATGGTAAAGGAAAATGATCCTTCCTACTGGCTGAATTAAGTTTTCTATAATCAATGCACATTCTTCAGCCAGTAACCATTCTAGTTGGAATCAACTCATTTTTATCATTTTTAACAACACTCAACCAGATTTTTTTGGTACCACTTGAGTTGGACTTACCCACTTACTGTCTAGGATGGGGTAAATGATACCCACTGTGAGTAGCTTAAGCACTTGCTCTTTCACAACTTTCTTCATGGTAGGATTGAGCCTACGTTGAGCATCACGAACCGGTCTAGCATCATCTTCAAGATAGATTCTGTGGGTACAAACAGCAGCATCAATACCTTTGATGTCGGCTATTGTCTAACCAATTGTGCCTCGATGCTTTTTTAAAACTTCAATCAACTGGGCTTCATCCTTTTGATTTAGCTTTGAGCAAATCACCACTGGAAAAGTGCATTCTTCAGGGCCAAGAAACACATACTTTAAATCTTGAGGAAGTGGTTTAAGTTCTAAATGGGAAACTTCTTCCTCTGAAGATTTAAGCATGTCTGGCAGTGATAGAGCTTCAAACTAGGGTTTCCATCTTACTCCTGCAAATTGTACTTCAAGTGGTAAAGAAGAATATGCAAAACAATCAAAAAATTCAAAGTCATCTTCATTGATATGATCAATTTTCTCATCAAGTAAAAATTCAGGTGTCTGAAAAATATAATCATTATTAGGGAAGGGAGAATTTGAGCAAATAAACTCTGTTGGTGTCAAACTCTCCACAGCATTCAAATCACTTGTATCATCAAAATGTGCTGGCATCTTGCAAGCATTGAAAACGTTCAACTCAGGTGCCATGTTCCCAAAGGTAAGCTTCAAAACTCCACTTCCTCAATTGATCAAAGCATTTGATGTAGTTAGAAATGGTCTTCCAAGGATGACAGGAACATGGCATCAAGAACCACAAAATCCACTGGGTAGTAGAATTTGTCCACCTGGACCAACACGTCCTCTACAATACCCCTCGGTACCTTAATTGATCTGTCAACCAACTGTAGCATGATAGAGGTCTTTTTCAGCTCACCCAATCCTAACTGCTCATATATTGAGAATGGTAGCAAGTTCACACTACTCCCCAAATCAAGTAAAGCTCTCCCAATGCGTGATTCACCGATCATAATAGAAATGTTGGGAGAACCGGGAGCTCCAAAATTTTAAGGAGTCTCACTCAATATCAATGCACTAACTTGCTTCGTTAGGAAAGCTTTCTTCTTTTCATTCAGTTTCCTCTTCACTGTGCACAAATCCTTCGAAAATTTTTCATATGAAGGTACTTGTTGTATGGCATCCAAGAGTGGAATATTGATCTTTACTTGCTTGAAAATCTCTTGAATCTCCGTGTGGTATTTGTTCTTTTGGCTAGCTGCCAATCTCTGAGGATAGAGAACCACAGGTTGGTATCCCTTACTAGTTTCAGCATCTGCACTCACAGGCTTCTTCAGCTCTGGTCTTACTACCTCTGGTTCTTTCTCAACTTCATCAGTCTCTATTACATCTTCAGGTGTAGGAACAACTACCTGTGTATCCATAGGCATATCTGGATAGGGAACTTCCTTCCCACTTCTCAAAGTAAGAACTGCCTTTGCTGTCTCAATAACATCCCTTGAGACATTATGCACTTGTTGTTGTTGTTGCCTATATACTTGAGGATTAGGCTGAGGCTATGCTGGAAATTCCCTTTCTCTAGGGTGCTCAAGGTCGTGCTCATCTTATTGATAGTGCCTCGTAACTCATTTATGGCCTGAGTGTTCTGATTATTTATGGTGGCCTGAATCTGCATGAATTGCTGAAGTGTATTGGCCATCTATGTCATACTGTCATCTAGAGACTTCTTTGTAGATGATGAAGGCTGAGAACTCTGTGCAGCTACATGAGGCTGAAATCCAGGAGGAGCTACAAAAGGATAGCTCTGAGAACTCTGATATGGTGGATACTGGTGCTGAGGAGCACCCTGATGAAATGGTTGCTGCGCAGATGGTGGAGACCGACCAGGTTGATCATTTCTCCATGAGAAATTTGGGTGATTCCTCCACCCCGGATAATATGTGTTGGAGAAAGGCTGATTATGTGCTCTATTAACCCAATTAGCTGATTGCATCTGCTGAGACCCGAGACCCACTTTCTTGAAATTCTGGCATAATCGGGCAGTCTTGGGTCTTATGGTTCGAATCAGCACATATAGAACATGCATCTACTACTTTCACAGCCTTCACTTTTTCCATTTCCATGACCTCCAGTCTTCTAGTCAATGCAGCTATTCGGGCTTGAACGTCAGTGTCTTCCTTAAGCTCATATCTACTTCCTCCAGAAATAGCCCTCAATGGCTGTGCTGCTAACGGCACTCGATCAGTACGAGTGTTCCACTATTGTGCACTCTCAGCAAGATAGTCAAAAAATGATAGAGATGCATTAGGTTCCTTGCTAAAGAACTCCCCATTGCACATTATCTGAACAAACTGCTTGCATTCTGGAGTGAAACCAGTGTAAAAATAGCTCACCAGCCTCCAAGATTCAAAACCATGATGTGGACAAATGTTCACCAAATCTTTAAATTTTTTCCAACTGGCCTGAAAAGTCTCATCAGGTCTCTGATTGAATTGGCTGATTTGCTCTTGCAAAAACTGAGTTCTCTGAAAAGGAAAAAAATTTTGTAAGAATTCACGCTGCATATCAAACCAACTAGAAATAGAATTAGGTCTCAAAGAATTAAACCAAATCTTCCCTTTATCCTTTAAAAAGAAAGGAAATAAACGAAGTCTAATAAATTCATCAGTAACAGCCCTAGTAAGAAAAGTAGTGCAAGCCAACTCAAAATCTGTCAAGTGTTGGTAAGGACTCTCAGAATCCATCCCGTGGAACTGAGGTATCACTGATCTCATGCCATGCTTAATAGAGAAATTAGGTGCATTTTCAGGTAAAACAATGCATGAAGATGTAGTGGTGCGAGTGGGTTGCAAATAATCCTTAAGAGTGCGTGGTGCAGGTGCAGCCATGTTTTCTGGTTCAATTTCAATTTCCTCACCTGACTCACTCATAGAAAAGACAGAAGAGTTATCAATCTTCAAACTGTGTATACTACTCTCAACACTCGATGTGACTCTAAGTAACCTATTTGAACTGTCTCTCACCCATGACATGAAACATCAGTTTAAAAAGCATAAAAAAATAATGACTTTAAATTTAAGTTAAATTACATTCCCCGATAACGGCGCCAAAAACTTGACTCACTCAAAAATGAGTAGTACAAAGACTATTCCAAGTGCAGGAGGATGTCGCGTAATAATTAGGAATAAATTCCTAGATCGTCTCCTCAGGGAAAGCTCACTTAAACTCAACTCATTGAAAATGGTGAAAAACTTCACAAAGAGAAAATAAATATGATGGTATGTGCAATGGATGGAAAAGGGTACTAGTCATGGACTAGATTCATATTTTTAGATTTTGATTGTTGGATTGAAATGTAAAAGACTAATAGATTAAACTCAGAAATTAATAAAACTAAGTTAAGAATTAAACTAGATTAGAAAGTAATTGACCTAACATGCACTAAAAATTGAAAAACCACAAAATCAATGTTCTAGGTTTCATCATTGTATTCAAATCACAATTTCTCAAAATTAAACCATAGCAATTATAATCACTATTAAAATGAAAGCTTAACGAAATGAGAAAAATAAATAACATGAACTAAATGAATAACAAATAAATTACTCAAACTTCTAAATCAAAAATCTCCAAAATAATCCAGAAACTTAAAACTGAAATGAAATAACAAGTAGGGAATGAAAAGATCAAGCCAATTGAATTGAGACGAAAAGTTGAAGCGGTGGAGGAGGCTGGGTTGCAGCAGCAATTGGACCCCTCAAGGAGCTCTTCAATCTGTTGCAGTATGAGTGAATGATCCCGAAAAATTCGTGTTGCTGTGTGAATGATCGCTTGTGTGAATCCTCCTCTCCGAATCTGAGTGAAAATCAATGGAAAAATAATTTCTAAGTGTTCCTCTAATCAAAATAGTGTTTTCCATGCCAAAAGTCGGCCATAAGATGTAAAAAATCATATATATACTCTAACGGCGGAATAAACCCTAGATCTGTAAAATACGATGTCCGCTCGAGCAGAGTGTCGAGCCGATATCGAGCGTTCAACTTTGCCTAAGTTCGCTCGAGCAGAGTGTCGAGCGAACATCGAGCTCACTATCGAGCAGCATTTGAGCGTTTAAATCTGCCTGAATTCGCTCGAGTGGCCAAAAGCCACCGCTCGAGCGATGTGGACCATATTCCACATTAATCAACAGTTGATAAAATTAAATGAAAAGTCATGCTTTTAATCAATTAAAATCACAACTTAGATTCATTCATTTTTCCATATAAAACCAATGATAAAGTAATGAAAGAATTAAGATATATTGATTCTAAAAGCATTAAAATATGCAATAACTCAGCTCAATCATAGGTTGGCGCTGAGAGGAGGAGTTGAACTCCTCACCGAAGTCCCTGTAATGGCGGCAGTGGGCTTTACAGGCGGCAGAGGGCTTTAAAGCCCTCTGCCGCAGTGGTTCCATGTTTATAAAAATAAAAATAAAAATCGGGAGGGTTGTTTGACGCTGCGAGGAGGCTAAGAACCTCCTCGCCGGCGTTGCTGTAACGACAGTAGAGGGCTGTAAAGTCCATTGCCGTGGCAGTTCCCTAAGATTAAAAAAAAAAAGAAAAAAAAGGAGAGAAGGGGAATATGACCTGGAGGTCGACGGCAGGAGGTGGATGGAAGCCCTTGTCGGCCTCTCCTCATCGGCAACGCGCCACAGCCGCGCAACTTATGGATTGAAGAAAGGCTATGTGGCAGCTTGAGGTTGAAGAGAAGAAAAGGGCGTAGCTTAGAGCCTTAGGGTTTATTTCATAAGACTTGGGCTGATGGGCCGGGCCGGGATGTGGGCCTTGGCCTAGTCCAAGAAGAAAATAAAAGGAAGGGCCAATGGGCCATTGATGTGGCCCAGCCCAATAAAATAAACAAAAACAAAAAGGGAGAATAGGATCGGGCCTGAATAGTAGGCCCGACCCAGGTCAACACATTCAGTTGACCATAAACCGGGTCTCGGTCCAGTTTAGACCCAGACCGGTCATATTAAAATATTATTATTTTAATTTTATTTATTAAAAAAATTGAAATTTTATTTTCTTTTATGTGCATGTGCTCACTGTTAAATACATGTACGAATTGTTTAATTTTATGGTTCTTATTTAAATTATTAAATTTATATACATGTTATTATTGTTATCTACATGTATGGAAATGATTAAATTTATATGCATGTTATTATTGTTAAATACATGTATTAAATGCCATACGCATGCTATTATTTACATGCATTAAATCTTATGTACATGTTATTATTATATACATGTATGAATTATTTATTTTGGTTCTTATTATCATGCCATATATATATATATATTATCCAATATGGAGCAAATGATTCACATTAAAAATCATTAAATTCCATAGTAAGGTGGATATGATGGAGTGAATAATTTTGTGTGTCAATATCTACTCCCAAAGGAGGTTCTTGATGACACTACTAGTTCATTCATCAAATTAAGGTTGGAGTGAACAAATTTTTGTATTAAGATCTACTCCCAAAGTATGGTTTTAATGACACTACTAGTTCATCCAGTAAAGAAAGGTTGGAGGGAACACTTTGTATGTTAGAATTTACTCCCAAAGGAGAATTCTGATGATACAGCTAGTTCATCCACAGAATTTAATATTGAAGGGAACACTTTGTGTGTTAGAGTTTACGCCCAAAGGATAATTATGATGATACAGCTAGTTCATCCATAGAATTTAAAATTGGAGGGAATGCTTTGTGTGTTGGGGTTCATTCCCAAAGGAAGGACCTCAATGACACTATTAGTTCATTCATAATATTCTAAATTCTTGATAATGCATGGTTTAAATTCTGAAATTAAAACTAGAAGGACATTCTGTGCATTGGGATTCACTCTCAAAGGAGGGGAGGGATCTCGACGACACTATTAGTTCATCCATAATGATTTAAATTCTATCATTGTTTATAAGTGTTGAACTCAAAGTATTAAAGTGATCAAAATGCTTTTCTTGCAGTAAGTATATGAATATCATTACAAGTTTCATGTATAGAGTGGACTCTAATATAGAGAAATATGAGCATATCAAATTTACACTAAATTTTTTTTTTTTTTTTTATGTTAAACATCAATTATCATTGAGAATGGTGATAAAGATCAGAAAAGTACAATGTTTAACTACTTACATATTAAACTGTATGAATTCTTTCTACATAATTGTTTACTTTAAAGGCATTATTATTTCATTAAAATAAGGAGATATGAACAAGTTAGTCGCATGGTTGTTAGTTAGATATAAATTTATTTTGCTAATTTGTATCTTTTGGGAAAAGAATGAAATGATTGTAATGAAAATTAAGAATTGTGTCAATTGAAATTTAAAGGAAATATTGACACATGAAGGTTTAGGTGCCCTAAGCATAAGACATGATTCGAAGGGAAGGGTAAACCAAATAAGTTTCGAATCATATCTTATACATGTTTATGCATTCCTTTATATTAAACTCGAGTACAACTATTCAAATTTTAATTTGTTTCAATATATCACTTATGTTGGTTCCTTTTTTTTTTCTTTCCAATAAAGTTTTATTTGTCGTGCTTTCATAATAATGTTTTTGTTAAAAGCTTTTTCAGTCATGAGGTATGTACAGGAGCCAAAGGGAAAAATGATTTATGAAAACTTTTACAATTTATGGCATCGAATTTGAAATATAATTTGTGGTATAAAAGTCTGGAGAATATCTTTAAGAAAAGTTAAAGAGATTAGTAAATAAAATATTTTCCGCATTTAGATTTTCTAATCTCAGGTTGTGTGTTGATTTATATAAAAGCAAAATAAATCAAACATATCAATAAAAGATGCCATAAGAAATGGAGATTTTCTTAAGATTATGTATATAGATGCATGTAAATCTTTTCCCATATAATATTTGATATAAGTATTTCATTACTTTTATAGATGATTTTCATGATATGAATGTATCTATCTACTACATGAGAAGTCTCAAGCCATTAGTAATTATTGTAATACTTCTCATGAGGAGGAATTTCAGTTAGATAGAAATGTGAAAATCATTGAATTGGATTGAAATAATATCATGAAAAATATTAAGAGTTGGGCTATAATGGTTTAGAACTTATATCATAATGCTTTAGAATTTATATTGTGTTTTAGCCTTAATGATTTATTTTTAAAGTATGAATTTTTTTAAGGTATATTCATGTATGGGTGGTCAAATTAAAGTAATAATTTATAACCCAAATGAAAGATTGTTGAATCTTATAATAGATATTGGATACATTATTATTATTAATTACTTATGGAGATTCAAATGATCTAGACTGTATTGTTTCTACTTATGGTTTGAATTTTGAGAAAATTGAAACATAAAATTTCTTATAGTTGGCAAAATCAGTGGGAGTATGAAAACTAGATATGTGATTATTGTGAAGTGCATTCTCGTACTTTTGAAAATTTTTGTAGTTTCCTTTTATGATTATCTTAATGATAATATGGAACAACAAGCAAATGATCATTCACCTCAGCAGAGAAACACTACTGAAGAATTGGCCATAGAAACATCAGAACAGGTAACCTCATGTATCTTCTTGATTTGTTATTTGGTTAAGTTATGTTGTATCTTCAAAATTTGAATGTGATATAGAAATAAATAAAAGTTTACATATGTTTTCATAAATTATAGAAATAAGTGATTCTATAAAAGATTGATGTACAAAAGAGTGATTGAAATCCATGGATCAATGTAAAGTCTGCAATTTCATTTAAATTGTTTGAAATGTATGAAAAGTCAAATGGAAATGAGTTGGAGACAAAATCTTGACTTCAAGGGCAATATTGAACGATATAAAGTTAGAATTATAATTAAAGATTTCACTCAGAAATGAGCATTGATTAGAGATTTTTTCTATTAAATCTGAAAGAACTCATTGAGGATCACTATGACATTAGTAACTCATTATGGTCTAGAGTTACATTAAATGAATGTGAAAATAATTGTAGAGTAAAGTCTGAAGTCTACAAGAAATGAATAAAAGGATTACCTAGAAGAGGTAACAGTTTTTAAAAATTGGTATTTGAAATTTGATAATACCAATATTGTTTTGAGACTAAGAAAAATATTTCTTATTAATGTATATACCCGTAAATCAGTGGGAGTATATTTGCATTTTGATCATGCATGTATATGACTTTTTGGCAAGTATGAGTCATCATTAGTAGTATGATATTAAAGTCACGTCTCTAAATGAAATTTATGAATGAGACATCATTCGTAATTGAGATTGATATTTAATACCAAGACAATGACTGTTAAAATTGTTTCAGTATCGTTGCATAAAATTTTGAAAGACTTTGCATGAAGAATAAAATGTGACATGCTCAGTATTTTATAGTATTCTCGAATTGATTAGGTTATTAAAGAAATTATGTATATGCATTCCAAGGTTGAATATCAGTTTTTCAGTCGTCGGCACCTTTGGTTGTTGCCAAAGTAACAGAAGGATGTTTGACTAAAAAGCTATGAAAAGAGTGCAAGGTTATTTGCAAGAAATTAAAGACTATATTGTTGTCTTAAGAAGAACTAATACTCTTAAGGTAACTGAATATTCAGACCTTATTTTATGGTATTACTCTAATGATGGAAAATACAGTTATGGTTATGTATTTTGCTATCTAGTAGAGTTATCTGTGGAAAAGTATGAGGTAAATCTTTTACTGCTTCATATACAATAGGGACTGAGTTTGTGGTATGCTTTGAGGCCACAATTTATAGTATCTAACTGAGGAAATTTATCTTAGGATTTGGAATTGTCGACTTATAACCAAGCCGCTAAGAATGTATGGCAAGAATTCCTCAAAATATTTTTCTCCGAATGATGAGTATTTAATGAAATTTTAAATACCCAAGTATTAAGGAGAAAGTACATAAACAAATATGTCCATATCAATAGTGTGTTAATGATTATAACTAAGTACGTAAACAACAAAAGTGTCCACATCCTATCGACGAGTGCCAAGTGTGTGTAAGCAACAAAAGTGTACGAAGAGATACGCAGCGGATAACAAAGTAATAACTAAGTACCAGAATTTTTCTTAGTATAATACAAAGCGGTTCAAAACATACATAATAAAATATTACAAATACAAAAATTGTTTCGAAGCCAACTTCAAAGTATACACTCCAACTCAGAACTCCGGCGGAGCCGCATCCTCGGGCTCAGCCTCCTCCTCCTCCTCGATCCTGCATCAAAATCTACGGTACCAAAAATGGTGCCGCAGGTAAGTAAAACCCAAACACCACTAGATAAAAACATATTAAAACTCAAACAATATGCATGAGAGAATGCCAATGCACATGTCCCAAAAACCATATTTTTTCCACACACGCCAAAAGTCCCATTTGGCCCAAAAACATAACCTTTCCAAATACCACTCCAAAAGTCCATTTGGGCCATAACATAACCTTTCCAAACAAACCGTATGCACCATGACCTCCCCTAGGGGTCATCCGCACACCTTGACTCCTGTGCCACACCGCGGGAATCCACCACGCGTATGACACATAAACGAGCGATGCCCAGTTCCGCGCCCTGTGCGTTCGTAGCCAAGCATCCTCTAGACGAGCGATGTCCAGTTCCACGCCCCGCGTGTTCATAGCCAAACATCCTCTAACCCTCGCCAGCGAAGGGCCACGGAGTCGGTGCATAGAGCGTTGCCCAGTTCCACGCCCGGTGCGTTCGTAGCCAAGCATCCCCTAGCCCCTGCTCCTGTTGTCGCTTAGTTCCACACCCGGCGCGTTCGTAGCCAAGCCTCGACTCAGGGGACGTCACTCAGTATATTACGCTCCCGAGTGACCAGAGGAGCTCCACTGAGATAATACCCCATCCCGGCTTGGGGTCGTGGTACACACGCACCCGAAAATCCATTTACGCCAGCAAACATGATTTTCTCAAATTAAATAAAATGCACATGCATGCACCATGTAAATGCAATCTCAAAGCACGATACAACCAACCAACCATAAATCAACAAATCAAGCATCTCCGTCCTCAATCCATCTAACCTTCGAACTCCTCAGACTCAGTCCGGAATCAACAAACCAACTAGATAAATTATTGAAAGAGCAAAGTATATTTAAATCTAAAAGTAGAGTTTGAAAAATACTTACAGCGTTATACGGTATTTTTTGAAAGCTCGCGGCGTTGCAAACGGTGGAGGAAAAGCAACGTAACAATGTATTTTACACTGTGGTCGTGGGTAATAAATTACCCACTTTCGAATGGGGACAAACCAAGGCACGAAAGTGATAGGGAATGGCCTTGAGATATTTATGAAGCTAAAGGAAGTGAGCTTTGGCCGTGGGTGGCGGTGGAAACGGCGGTGAAAGTGCAAAAAGGGGCTGATCGGAGTTGAGCTCGTGGGAGCTGCTCCAGCAACGGATCGGGGCCGAAATTAGGTGGGTTAGGACGGCAAGAGGTAGGGGAAGAAGCTGTGAAGAAATGGTGGCCAGAGGTGGTGTGACGGCGCATGAAACGGTGAAAAACCGTGCGGCTTGGAGGAGCTCGTGGTGGCTAAAGTGGCTCGAATGGAGGTGAAACTTGGTGGGGATGTTCATCGGTGAGAGGGGAAGAAAACTGGGTGGGTGGTGTAGGCCACGCCGCCGGCAAGCGGCGGTTCTGGGCGGAGGAAGAAATCAGCAACAGGGGAGAAAATAGGGCAGGGGTAGCAACTTCCAGGGGCTCGTGGCGGCTAACGGCTGGTCCGATGGCCCTGAAAATTGGTGGGGATGTTCTCTGGTGGGAGAGGAAGAGAATGGCGGGGGTGGTGTATGACACCTCCACCGAACAGCGGAGAAACGGGCGGTCAAAGGGGCGGCGACGGTAAGGAGAAAAAGGGAAGGGGAGCACGGGGAGAGAGAGAGAGAGAGAGAGCCAAAAGGAAAAAGAAGAAGAGAAAGAAAGAAAAGAAGGAAAAAGGAAGGAAAAGAAGAAAAGAAAAAGGAAAAGAGAAAAAGAAAAGAGAAAAGAAAAGAAATGAGGTCCAATCCTCACTTCCGGGATCCAAAAACTGTTCCGTCGAAAACGACCTTGAAAACATAAAACGACTAAAATAAATTAAACACAACATCAAATAAAATAAAAACCAATTAAAATACATTAATTTAAAATAAATAAACCAATATATTAATTAAATTAAAAACATTCCTTCAGTGAAAATACACATAAAAGAGGGTCATCACATATTTTGTTACTGGACATTGAAAGATATCTATTATGGTTGTTTCTGTTTTCTTGTATTTCCACTTATTTGTACATTGAATGGTTTGGAAGAATGATGACAAGATAATATCTGCAACAGACATGAATTGGAACCCAAGGCATCACGGTATTAGCCTTAATTATCCCAATTAAAGATCATGTAAAATTGGTTGCTGGTGTTGTGGTACATGGAAGGAAATTTGTTGATTATATAACAGATGACCGCCATGACTTGCATCAATAGTTGATTTAACATTGATATTACGGAACTCATGAAATGTATTTTGAGCTATGAAAGTTTCAGGAAATGAATTTGCGCAGTATAGTTAATTTTCTGTGATAAACCCATGAATGAAAAATATTATTTTATGGGTGTATGGGCCAAGTGGGAGAATGTAAGAGTTTTATTTAAACTCTATGTCCCACACACCCATCTTAATAGAGTTTGAAATAACTCAAACTTATTAGATAAAAGATGAGTGATAAGGGGATAAGAAAACTTCTAAGAGATAAGATTAAAACTCTGTATCTTTAATTATAGTCAGATACAAATTCTGAGATTTCTTGATGGTCAGAAATCTATAAATAGCACTGAGGGGTTAAAGGGTTCTCACCTACAACATTATTGTGCCTCTAGCCATCGGGAGACACTTGGAGCTAAAGTTGTTAGGGTGATCATTCTCTCATAGTCAGATCAGATTCTCTATCAAACAGATAGAGAAAGGTACGTATTTATTTATTATTGTTTTATTATTGTGGATCATAGAAAATCGAAGATCCAATTCTAACACCAATTTCTCTCACCTGGACCACCACATAAGTTTTACATTTAATTGTAATTTTCCAAGAATGCCCCTTTGCTCTAATGTTTCTTTATTCTCAAAAAGGGATGTAGTAGCTCATGTATTTATTTCTCAAAAACAAAACTGCCCTGCAGCGTATAAGCATGACATGAGAGGAGTAAAATTGAAATATTTATTTTCATGTGAAATAATTGCATTATAAATCTTTTTAAGCACAAAAATTTACATTCCTCATGTAAATTTTGTTCTAAACTCAAATATCAACTCAGAAAAAAATTTAAAACAAAACAACACTATGGAAAACACACTATGGCCGAAACATCCATAGGCCATTTCTCTTGATTTTTGTTACAATTCCTTCCAACTTCAAAACTCATGCTTAAACCAAAATTTTACAACAAACATCTTCCAATCCTAAGTTTAAAACCATACTTGAAACATCCATTTAGAAAAAGCTAATAATCAACACCAAACTTTTTTGTAAAAAGATCAAAACACTTGAATCACAAGCTTTGTCCTTAAATCAAAACATCTCCAAGAATTCCAAAAAATCAAATCTTACTTCTAACATATTCATAACATCATCCTCAGATAAACCATGCTTTAAATCATCAAACTAAAGTCACCAAAATCACAAAAATAACACTTGAAGTTTTTGATTTTACACTTAGTCCAAAAACAGAAACTTTTTCTTAACTAGCTTTGATAAATCTCTTGATCAATGGCTTAAGAAGGTGAGATCTTTGAAATAAAGTATCACATGGTTTAAAAACGTGTCCTAAAGAATATCCAACCATCAAAATTAAAATCACATGGCTAAAACCCAATAAAACATGGATCTAACCTAAAAACATCAAATCTTAGGCCTAACCGAAATTCTCTTGCATAGAAAAATCATATCTTTGAAACTAATACTAAATATCTCCAAAATAACATCCTAACATGAAAATAAGAGACTTAGGATCATCATATAAAAATATCAAAGCCTTTAGAGTAAGATCAAACCTCGAAATATTCAAACTTTATCCAAATAAAAACTGTTTTGCCACTTCCAGTTTTCATGTTTCTAGATCTAATAAAATCTATCATCAAAATCTTTATTCATGCAACAAAACCTTAATGAAAACTCTTAAACACATTCTAAGAACACTCCATAAAATTTTCGGACCAAGATATGTCCATTAGCTTGGTCAAAAACTCCAAAACATAACACACTCTCCAGATTCACGCCCAGAATGACCTTTCCATGGTTAAAAATACTTTTGACCGACCAAATGACCATGGAATGATACGAAAAATACATCTACGGAAACTAGACTCAAAAGGAACAACTTTTATGAAGGAGTCATCGTGTGAAAATACTTACAAAGGGTCGAAAAACTCCACGCAAAAAGACCCAGAAATCTGCCCGAGAGAGCTCTTTTGGGTTTCTCTCTAAGAACGGGGTGAAGAAATGATTAAAGTGAAACAAGTGTGTCTTGCACGACTCAAGACTTCTGTAGGGGGAATATTTGGACCTTAATGATCATTGAGTGGAGGTGTAGACATGTGACATAATGTAGAGGATAGTGGGGGGCAAAAGACAACTTACAAAGGCTATGAGACATGGGACTTGATGGGGTGGGTTCCTCCATATTATTGAGTGCAACTTGATGCAATGAATGGTCTGCCAAGTGGGGGAGGAAATTTCTCCAAGAAGCTATGCCAAGGTGGCCAAAATTCGTGGGCTTTAGTGGGCCTCAACCAAGTGGGCTTCAATTTGGGGTTTAAAGGGGGTTTGGTTAGGGTTTGAGATGCTATCAAGCCCAAATCCAATTTTTCTTGGCCCAATCAAATTTCTAAGGTTTAAAATGTTGGATAAAGATGTCATAATAGGAATTTGAGAAATTAATAGCATGTGAAAGTGATTTAATCAAGTGATTAAACACAATACTAGAAATTGGATCAAAAAGGGTTTGAATGCCAACTTTAGGGTTTGGGGAAACCGTTTAGGGATTCGGTTTCAACCAAGTTTTTGGGGTTTCAAAAGGATTCCAACCATTTAGGGTTTTACTAGGGTTGAAACCCTCTTCATCTAACTCAATTTGGTTGATCAGATGAAAAAAAACTGTTTTGCTTAGGTGGCATGATCTCACACATTGATTTCCTTCACAAATCCATCTAATGGTTTCTCTTTGTGCCAAGTATCTAATACTATTCACTATGTGTGGTTAAGATCTTGCCAAGTGTCCAAATAAAACTTCTCTAACCTAATTTGGACATTTCACACTGTGATTTTGAAACCACTGCACTTAGTACGCTTATCGAGGTTACTATTCACTCCGAAAAAGTGCATAATAAACTTAGTACTGAAAAATCCTAAATATTCAACTGAGTCTAGTGGCGTAAACTATAACGTAATCTGACACTTCTAACTACCTCAAACAAATAAAATCACATTTCTGGCACCATAGTGAGTGATAAAACTAATTATGTTGACATACTAGAGCTTATGCGATTAGCCGATTCGTAAAAACTTATGGGGTTTTCACGAGATTTCTAATGTCTATAGAAATTCCACCATTGAATTTCTAACGGGCTGTTACAGGGGCTGGGCGGTGAAGGCTCACGACGTGGGTGAGGAGAGAGAGAGAAAGAGAGACGCGGGGAGAGAGAGTCCGAGCGGGAGAGAGAGAGAAGAGGAAAAAGAAAAAAGGGAAAAAGAAAAAGGAGAAAAAGAAAAGAAGAGGAAAAGAAAAGATGGAAGGAAATAATGAGGTCCAGTCCTCACGTTGGAAGTCCGAAGACTGATCAGCCGAAAACGGTATAAAAACATAAAACGATTAAAATAAATTAACACTACATCAAATAAATAAATAAACACCAATAAAATATTTTAAACACATCAATAAGCTAAAATAAAATAAATAACTAGTAAAAACCAACTATTTAAATTTTTAAAACCAAAAACAAGCCAAAATAAATTAAATCACATTTTAAATCCAACAGCCAATAAAATCCATTTAAAACTCGATAATTTAAAATAAAAGCACTATAAAATATTTAATTAAATTAAAATATTCCTTCAGTGAAATTACATATAAAAGCGGGTCATCACATGAAACAATGGTTATGGACGTGGATATGGTAGGGAAAAAAAACTATTGGGATCAAGGGAAGTATACTCAAAACTTCTCAAAGAAAAATGATCTGTACCACCAAAAGTGGAATCACACCATGATAAAGCGATATGAAAACAAAGGCTTGAAGAATGAGGTTGTAAAGAAATAGGTGTGATATGACTAGACATTGGTCACGTACCTATCGTACATCCAAATTTTTGGTGGGTCTATATCAAGCATCCATGAAGGAAAAAGGAAACGGCAAAATGAATTTTGCCAACCACAATGATTCAGAATATCATATAAATTTTAATCATATTATGTTTAAGTTGTTATCTTTTAATACCTCTTGTTAAACTTTCTTTGGCGTTAATAATTTTTTATACATACTTTTGTTTATAAGCATATATGGGTTCTATTGGTGCGTTGATCAATTTTAAAACTATCGGTGAAGATTTGTTTCTAGAAGATAGTTGCATAACACAATTATTAAGGATAAGAAATACTTTCAATGTTTAACTTTAGATAAAGCCAAAGTCAATATAATATTTGGTTCATCTAACCTGAATGAAGGCTCTGGAAGAGCTAATATCATGTTAGCAAAAGGAACAAAATTTTTTATTGATGATACTTTGTATTCTTCAAAATCTAGAAGAAATTTACTAAGTTTTAAAGATATTCGTCGTAATGGTTATCGTGTTGAAACTATCAACGAAGGCAGTAATAAATATCATTATATTACTTCTATGCTTTTGGGCCGAAAACACATACTGGAAAAATTGCCAACGTTCTCTTTCGGATTATATTATAGAACTATTAAATCAAATATTGTGATGCATCAGAAGTACTATGATTCAAAATATTTTTATGCTTTTTCATGATTAACTTGATCATCTGGAATCAATTATGATAAGTTGAATAATTTTCATATGGATGTCTATTAAAGAACCAGAAGATTCTTTTATTATAAAGTTTTCCCACCATAAGGGGGAGAAAAATTGCCTAAAGCACCAAAACAAATAAGATGAAACAATTCAACATTATCTTGATTATCATATAAATTTATATGAACAAGAATTTTAGATGATCATTCATTATAAATTAATTGACAAAAGCAAGAAGACACCGTGTCATTTGAAATGACATCGTTCTATGCAATGATATATAAACAATATATATCGTATATAGGGTCGGTCGGTTCGGCAGTTTTTCCCTAGTTCAAACCGGGACCAAATCAGCCGACATTGATTTGAAGTAATTTATGCCCCTGACCAACCAGTTCACCACTAGTTCCAGTCAGTTCCTGACGTGGCCTATCGGTGGCAATTGGTTTCTCGGTTTAACATTTACCCCTACTTGATAATAGCACTAAGTGTAGTGTTTTCAAAATCACAGTATGAAATGTCCAAATTTGGTTAGAGAAGTTTTAATTGGACACTTAAAAAGATCTTAGCCACACTTAGTGAATAGTATTGGACACTTGACACCAAGAGAAACCATGAGATAGATTGTAAAGAAATCAAGGTGTGAGACCGTGCCACCTAAGCAAAACCCCATTTCCATCCAACCAACCAAGTTGTGACAAACCAAAAAGGGTTTCAACTCTAGTAAACTCTAAATGATTGGAATCCAACTAAAATCCCAAAATCTTACTTGAAACTAAAACCCCAAACAGTTTTCGCCAAGCCCTAAAGCTGACCTTCAAACCCTAACTGATTCGGTTTTTAGCAATGACTTTAATCACTTAATTAAATCACTTCCA
Source organism: Carya cathayensis (assembly GCA_011037825.1). Lineage (NCBI taxonomy): Eukaryota > Viridiplantae > Streptophyta > Magnoliopsida > Fagales > Juglandaceae > Carya > Carya cathayensis. The sequence goes on along the minus strand of QGSO01016352.1, from coordinate 333,885 downwards.
CATGCTATTAATCCTTCAAATTCATGTTATGACATAATTATCCAACCTTTTAAATCTTAAAAATTTGATTGGGTCAAAAAGAATTGGATTTGGGCTTGTAGCATCTCAAACTCGCTTTAAACCCCAAATTGAAGCCCATTTGTTTAAGGCCCCACAAAATTTGGCCACCTTGGCAATATTTCTTGGCTAATTTTTCATCCCCCTAATGGCAGACTAGTCTCTACCCAAAGCAACCCCAAGTTAACATGATGTGAAGGTTAAAGCCATCTCACTCACCACCTCTTACAAGGCAGCTCTAGACAATAATACCATGGGCTAGTTTTGCGAAATTTTTTGGGTTGACACAGCCATCACTCAAGGTCATTCATAGCCCTCTCATCACCCCTCAGTTGTGTAAGAAGTTGTCTGTGACGCCCCCAAATTCCGCTTGGGATTAAACGGACATTTGAAGCGTCGAGACATGCAACACAAGGTTACCTGCCCCCGTTCATGACAGATAAGATGCAATGTTCCTAACATGCATCTAGCATTATGCAATATTCGCAGCGGATAATTTTTCTCTTTAGCAAAACTATGCACCAAACCAAAAATATCCCAAATACTTGAAACATATTTCATACATAAAGGCATACTAAAAAGCCGTGATCACCACACTAGTCTAAAATGGTTGTGATCAAAAGAATACTTGAGATACAACTCCAAAAGTACAAGTATTAACCTAAGTTAAATACTATACCATCATCAACATCGCACCGTGGCCTAGTCGACCGTATTCAGTTGGTCAGATTCCAATTCTCCTTTGGGTCCTGTAACAAGATCTACCATTCGGGGGGAATGGTAGTTGGGACTACCACAGTGAGATTTGATTACAAATCTCAGTAAGTTAACATAAAACTCACACACAGGTTAAAAATGCATGCATGGCAGTAAAAGCATAAATGCATAATTATAGTCATACATAAACATAGTATAACTTGACATATAGCATGACTTAACCAGAACTTAAGCGTGAACTGAACTTGACTTAACATGGCATGAACTTAAGCTTAAAACATAACATGAACAATCAACATAACATGAACGTGAAACATAACATGGACATGAACATAACATAACATGAACGTGAGCTTGAACGTATCATAAACGTGAACATAACATGATGTGAACATGAACTTGGAACATAACATGAACATGAACATAACATGTACGTGAGCATAACATAACATGAACTTGATCTGAAACTTGACTTAACATAAACTTGGAATCTTATTTAATTGTCTTGATTAATAACGTGCATTAATACGTACTCCACAGTTGTTGTGGCCCCACGTATTCAAGTAACATAAAACATAATACGTACTCCACAGTTGTTGTGGCCCCACGTATTCTACATGTCACAATTGCTGTGTCTCATGTAGTGTATGCTCCACAGTTGTTGTGGCCCCATACTTCATGCTCCACAGTTGTTGTGGCCCCATGAATTCACATAACATAAAATATAATACGTACTCCACAGTTGTTGTGGCCCCACGTATTCTACATGTCACAATTGCTGTGTCTCATGTAGTGTATGCTCCACAGTTGTTGTGGCCCCATACTTCATGTAACATAAAATATAATACGTACTCCACAGTTGTTGTGGCCCCACGCATTATAAGTAACATAAATATAATACGTACTCCACAGTTGTTGTGGCCCCACGCATTATAAGTAACATAACATAAATATAATACGTACTCCACAGTTGTTGTGGCCCCACGCATTATAAGTAACATAAATATAATACGTACTCCACAGTTGTTGTGGCCCCACGCATTATAAGTAACATAACATAAGATATAATACGTACTCCACAGTTGTTGTGGCCCCACGCATTATAAATAACATAACATAAATATAATACGTACTCCACAGTTGTTGTGGCCCCACGCATTATAAGTAACATAACATAAATATAATACGTACTCCACAGTTGTTGTGGCCCCACGCATTATAAGTAACATAAATATAATACGTACTCCACAGTTGTTGTGGCCCCACGCATTATAAGTAACATAACATAAGATATAATACGTACTCCACAGTTGTTGTGGCCCCACGCATTATAAATAACATAACATAAATATAATACGTACTCCACAGTTGTTGTGGCCCCACGCATTATAAGTAACATAACATAAATATAATACGTACTCCACAGTTGTTGTGGCCCCACGCATTATAAGTAACATAAATATAATACGTACTCCACAGTTGTTGTGGCCCCACGCATTATAAGTAACATAACATAAGATATAATACGTACTCCACAGTTGTTGTGGCCCCACGCATTATAAATAACATAACATAAATATAATACGTACTCCACAGTTGTTGTGGCCCCACGCATTATAAGTAACATAACATAAATATAATACGTACTCCACAGTTGTTGTGGCCCCACGCATTATAAGTAACATAAATATAATACGTACTCCACAGTTGTTGTGGCCCCACGCATTATAAGTAACATAACATAAAATATAATACGTACTCCACAGTTGTTGTGGCCCCACGCATTATAAATAACATAACATAAATATAATACGTACTCCACAGTTGTTGTGGCCCCACGCATTATAAGTAACATAAATATAATACGTACTCCACAGTTGTTGTGGCCCCACGCATTATAAGTAACATAAAATATAATACGTACTCCACAGTTGTTGTGGCCCCACGCATTATAAATAACATAAAATATAATACGTACTCCACAGTTGTTGTGGCCCCACGCATTATAAATAACATAAATATAATACGTACTCCACAGTTGTTGTGGCCCCACGCATTATTATAACATAACATGTCTTATCTTTCTTAATGCATGTGATATTATTTAATATCATATACTTTTCTAACATGGCGTATACTTGTAAATGGCATAATATGATTTAATCATAAACATTTCATGGCATACATGTATCATATGGCATACTTAACATGGCATACTTATAACATACATCATTGTATGACAGAAAAGATTATATAACAGATAATTATTCATGAGAGATTAAATCATACGTAACAGATAAACATGTAATGACATAGCATGACATGGCATATACGATAACATACATACATAAATTGTAGTTCTCTTACCCATCACACATACACAATAAACTGATAGTAAGTTAGAGGCTAACTTACCTCGATCGTCGCGTTCTATGAGAATAGAGCGCGAGACACGAGGAACTGCACAACAGCTGGAAGAGGAACACTCAAGTCCTTAAGATTTTCACTTCTGAACTCAATTGCCATATTGTAAGCACTTGCAACACCACGGCCAACTTGAGGTTTCACTATACTCGGAAGAGATAAATTGACTTCAGAAAGCCTTTGCACTAAAACAAGTTCATTAAAATTATCAATAACAACCAAACAAACAACTCATTTCTCAATCCATATACTCTTAGCCATAGTCAACCACAAGATGACACCAGTCATCCCGGACTATAATCCATATCATCACTGCTTCGGGACACTGTCATACAGTTTCCCAACATTACACCATACGCTCCACACTTCTCTGCTACGCCATTCAACCCTTCGTGACACGCCATCCGGTGTATCACGACTTAGTACAGAGTACACTCACGTGAACTCTCTTCCATTCACACTACAAAACCCATCACTGCGATACACGTCTCACGGTGCATCGCTACGCGACACGGAGTACGCGCTACGCGTACTTCCTTCGCTACAACACTCATCAACACGATGCACATCACACGATGCATCGCCATACCACACGGAGTACACTACATGCGTACTCCCTTCCTTCTACGACCCACATCACTACAGCGCATGTCGCGCGGCGCGTCGCTGCATTACACAGAATACGCTACACGCGTATTCTCTTCACACAACCCGCCGTATCACATCTACGGCATCCATCTCACGCCTATACTTCACAGCACAGTCCACAAAACTACAAAATCAAGCCTAACACTTCACAACCACACTTCGTTTCACAACTACGCAGCGAACTCCACAAACACTAACTACACAGTCTACAGCCAACCAAATCAACTATGTTAAACATAAATAACTAAAGATAGAGGGTTAAGACGAGAGAGATGTGATTGCTGTCGGGAAAGAATCCAAAACTGATAATTTTAGCGGGCTGTTACATTGTCCAACCCATTTTCCATTCATTCCATCCCTTTCTCACACTTTTCTTGGAAAGAAACCAAAAAGGTTCTCTTGGACAGTTTTTCTAATCCACTTTACATGCCCTTCTTTAAGTTTGATCCAAACTAGTTAAGAGAAAAATTATGTTTTTAGACTAAGTGTGGAGCTGAGTATTTCAAGTGATGTTTTGTGAATTTTGGTGATTTCTATGTGATGATTCAAAGCATGGATGTTCTTAAGAATATTTTATGAACATGTTAGAAGAAAGATTTGGAATTTTGGAGTTTCTTGGAGATGTTTTGAATTATGTCAAACCTTGTGATTCAATTGTTGGTATTTTTAGTTAAAAAGTTTGGATCTTTTTACTAAAAAGTTTTATATGGATGATCAATATATTCTTTATGGATGTTTTAAGTATGTTTTTAAACTTAGGATAGGAAGATCTTTGTTGCAAAATTTTAGTTTGATCATGAGTCTTGAAGTTAGAAGGAAAATAAAAGTTTTGGCCTTGGAAGTTTTGGCCCTATGAGGTTTTCCATAGTGGTGTTTGGTTTTAAATTTTTCTTAATTGATATTTGAGTTTATGACAAAATTTGACGATTTTTGAATTTAGGATGAAAAATCCTTAAATTAGGATGGTCATTTTTCTACATGTAGAGTGTAAAATGATAAAAAAAAAAATAGTAATTTTTATCTAAGTTAGCATTTTTCCATGTTTCTAATTTTTAGAATCCCTACTTATAGTTTCTCATGTTCGCACTTGATTTCTCGCAAAACACAATGATCGAAATAAGTTAGCTCTTAACTTACTATCAGTTTACTGTGTATATGTGATGGGTAAGATAACTATATTTTATGTATGTATGTTGTCATATATTCCATGTCATGATATGTCATTACATGTTTATCTGTTACACATGATTTACTCTATCATGAAATATTTATCTATTATACAATCTATTCTATCATGTATTGCTATATGTTACAAGTATGTCATGTTACCTTATGCCATCTGTTACATGCATGCCATGTCTTGTAATATTTTCTGTTACATGTTATACCATGTTATGAAATATTGTCTGTTACATGTTATACCATGTTATGAAATATTGTCTGTTACATGCTATGAAATGTTTTCTATGTTAAGGTACGTCATCTCTTTCAACTTACATTCATGTCATGTTACGCTACATTAAGACTTTTGTCCTTTGCTTCATGTCACATTTCATCTCGAGTACAGTTTGTGTATCTCGGGAATAGACTTTCAAGTCATGTCAAGTCAATCATGCTTAGGTTACTCGTGATATAATCACTATCATTATTCGAGCATCTCCATTTATAACTCACCCGAGGTACTTCCGACGTAATCATTTTGATTATTAGAATACCTCTACTTAAATGGTCTTGACCTAATTGTTGACGTCCTGTTTCGTAAGCCTATGGGTTGGGCTACCAGAAGTCCAAGTTTTCAGTCTTAGTAGCCTACAAATATAAAAAAATGAATCAATGGGAGGTGGCTCTTGAGTGGCCAAGGAAGCCTCTGATACCTAAGTCATCAATCGTTCATGCTTAATCATTAGTGACTATTTTTCTTGACCTTAAATGTTAAACCTCCCAATTAAACGGAATCATTATTGTAGTTTAATTAAACTAAATCGATGGAAAATAATATTTTAAATTATTAGACGGATCTTCGAAACCATAGTCATTCTCCATATCGATTTATTTTATTATGTTAGTTTTATTCTGTTACTTTAAAAATCTTCATCTCAGTAATTTTCTTTTTTATTTGATTGCACGTTCATTTTAGTAATTTATTTTCATTGTTTGAGTTATTTTCTTTATCACATAAATTAATCCCTGTGGATTCGACCCTATTAGGTACTACAACACCTGTATATTTGTAGGTAAAATTGCACTAAATTTTTGGTTCACTATTTTGAGTCAAAATTTAGGTGTAACAAGTTTTTGACGCCATTGTCAGGGATTGCAATGTGTGATAAGATTTTTCTTAAAAAAAGAAAAAAAAATGAATGGTAATCTATGCTAACTTTCTCTTATTTTTGCATATACGATTTTTGTTATTTTGTCGGGAAAGGGAATCGAGTAGCATTGCTTTATTCATATCATTTGGTAATCTCGTTCTCTTTTTTATTTTCTTGCATTTAGTTTTTAGAATAGAAGACTTTAGGTGGTGCATGCATTAATTAATTTTGAAACTTGTCCATATCTTTTAGTCTTCTTGAATGTGCTTGAGCCTCTATGATAAATGATCTCGTAACAATGTGATCAAACTGGTAGACTGAGGAAAGAGGAAATTGTTTCAAAAGAATTGGTGGATAAGTTGTCTGGTGATTCCAAAAATCATTCTGACACCATGGCTGACAATCATAGCGTTCATGATGAACTCGAAAATGAGGAGGTACAAAATAATCTACCAATTAGAACTTTGTGTGAGTATTTGTAGCCAATAAGCACAAGTACTCCATCTTGCATGATTTTTCCTACAAATATGGGGAATTTTGATTTAAAATCAGGAGTAATTCATTTACTTCCCAAGTTTCATGGCTTAGATTCAAAAAGTCCTTATTTGCATTTGAAAGAATTTGAAGAGGTTTGTGCGATATACAAAACCAAACTGTCAATGATGATGTTATTAGATTAAAGTTGTTCCCAGTCTCTTTGAAAGAAAAATCCAAAAATTGGATGAATTCCTTGAGACCAAAATCTATTGGCACAAGGCAAGAAATGCAAATAGAATTTTTGAAAAAGTTTTTTCCTACTCACAGGACCAACACTCTTCGCAGAAACATTATGAATTTTTATCAAAAAGAAAATGAAACATTTTTTCAATGTTAGAAGCGTTTTAAAGAATTATTGCTAACTTGCCCATATCATGGCTATGAGACTTGGTGTACTATTAGTTTTTTCTATGAAGGTTTAACATCTCAAATGCGCTAGTTTGTGGAAATGATGTGTAATGGTGAATTTTTAAATAAAGATTCCGATGATGCTTGGGACTATTTTGACCAATTGGTTGAAAATGATCAATCTTGGGACAACATAGATCGTTCTAATCGGTCAAATAAGTCCAAGCCTAATGCCATGTCTCAAGAGGGTATGTATGTCCTCAAAGAAAATGATGATGTGAATGCTAGAATAACAAGTTTGACAAGAAAAGTCGAGGCCATGGAACTTAGGAAGGTAAATTCGGCTCGTGCCATTGAAAAATAAGAAGAGAATCATGGCATATGTGAGATTAGTAGACACCTAACTCAGAATTGTCCAACAATCATTGCTTTTAAAAAGGTGTTGCACGAACAAGCAAATGCTATGAATTCTTATAGAAGACCATTTTCTTATCCTTATTCAAAAACATATAATCCTGGATGGAGAAATCACCCCAACTTTAGTTGGAGAAATGAGTCCAATTCAAATCAAAATCCTCAAGGGCCTTCTTCTTCTACTCCTTATGTGCCTCTACATAAGAAAACCCTTGAGGAGACATTATAAACTTTTATGCAGTGGCAAGCCAATATTAACACTCAGACAATGCAATTCATTAATGAGATGAGAAGTTCTATTAGCGACTTCACCTCTGCATTGCACGCTCAAGAAAAGGGTAAGTTTCCTGCTCAACCTCAGCCGAATCCCAAAGGAAAATTTGAGGAAAGAATTCAAATTCTTCTGATTCAAAATGTGAACATGCCAAATCCATCACCACTCTACGCAATGGAAAACAATTAATAAGAATATTTCAATGAAAGTTGATGAAACCAACAATTCTTCAAATTCCAAAAGTGATGGTGAACTTGACAAGGTTGAGTTGGATATGTCTGTAAAATCCCCAATACCTGCCCCTTTTATGACTCCCTCAAATTCCGCTTGGGATTGAACGGACATCTAAAGCGTTGAGACATGCAACACATGGTTACTTGCCCCCGTTCATGACATATAAGATGCAATGTTCATAACATGCATTTAGCATTATGCAATATTTGCAGCGGAAAATTTTTTTTCTTGAGCAATACTATGCACCAAACTTATAATATCCCAAATAGTTAAATCGTAATCCAAGCATACTTAACAAAATAAACATCCATGATTTCCGTACGATTCTTAGAAAACTATAACCTCAAAAATATGGAAGACCAGACTCCATATTTACATTACCAAAATACACTTTTAAGGAAGTTCGTCGAGTAACTCGTGTAACTCAACTAATGAGGCCAAAATACTATCCAAAAACTAACTATGGAAGCTGTAAGCTCCGCGTCATGTCTGCGGCATCTAGTCAACCTCCTTCAGTCTACCAAAGTCCGCTCCCTGCTCTGATCCTGACATATCGCCTACCATTTGGGGGGAATTGTAGTTGGGACTACCACGGTGAGATTTGATTACAAATCTCAGTAAGTTAACAAGAAACTCCCACACAGGTTAATGATGCATGCATGGTCGTAAAAGCATGAATGCATAATTAAAGTCGTAAGTAAGCATAGCATAACTTGACATATAGCATGGCATAACTGACATAACCTGAACTGAAACGTGAACTGAACTTGACATGACATGACATGAATTTGAACCTATAATATAACATGGGCTAGCAACATAACATAAACGTGAACTTGAAACATAACATGGACTTGAATCATAGCATGCATGTGAACATACCTAACATAAACATAAACTTGAATTTAACATAAACCTTAGCATAACATGACATAAATGTGAACTTGAGAAATAATGTAAACGTGAACATAACATAATATGAACGTGAACTTGAACATAACATGTACGTGAATATAACATGACATGAATGTGAACTTGAAACATAACGTGAACATGAACATAATATAACATGAACGTAACTTTGAACATAGCATAAACGTAAACATAACATGATATGAACATGAACTTGAAACTTAACGTGAACATGAATATAACATAACATAAACTTGATCTGAAACTTATTCTTATCTCATGGGGTTAACCATGATTGCTTATTTTTAACTTCTTGACATAAATATGGACACTTGTTCAATTGACTTAATTAATAACATGACCATATGGGTGTTACACTGGTCCCCTAGAGCTGTGTGTCCCTGCCAATTACCGCATCACAACTCAGGTATCTACACCAGCTGTGAATGCGTTAATACATACTCCACAGTTGTTGTGGCCCCATGTATTCTACGTGTCACAATTGTTGTGTCTCACGTAGTGTATGCTCCACAGTTGTTGTGGTCCCATGAATACACGTAAAATAAAATATGGCACCATCGGCGTTAGTGTCTGGCGCGCTCCAGTGACTAGCTAATTAGGCCCCATTCGTAACCTGTTGACTATACTTCGTCAACCCAGGGAATTTCACACATATTTAGACACTCCAGCGTGAACAAAGGAGTTTCACTAGGATATTACCCCATCCTAGCACTTAGGGTCGTGATTGACATGAATAACTTAACTTGAACGTGACCCTAAATCACAAGCTTTGACCCTAAATCAAAACATCTCCAAGAATTCCAAAAATCAAATCTTACTTCTAACATATTCATAACATCATCCTAACATCAACCATGCTTTAAATCATCCAACTAAAGTCACCAAAATCACAAAATAACACTAAGAGTTTTTGGTGGAGTTTTTGGTTTTACACTTAGCCTAAAAACAGAAACTTTTTCCTCAACTAGCTTTGATAAATCTCTTGATCAATGGCTTAAGAAGGTGAGATCTTCGAAATAAAGCATCACATGGTTTAAGAATGTGTCTTAAATAGGATCCAACCATAAAACTTAAAATCACATGGCTAAAAATCAATAAAACATGGATCTAATCCAAAAATATCAAATCTTAGGCCTAACCGAAATCCTCTTGCATAGAAAAATCATATCTTTGAAAATAATACTAAATATCTTCAAAATAACATCCTAACATGAAAATAAAATACTTAGGATCATCATATAAAAATATCAAAGCCTTTAGTGTAAGATCAAACCACGAAATATTCAAACTTTCTCCAAACAAAAACTGTTTTGCCACTTCCAGTTTTCAAGTTTCTAGATCTAAGAAGCACTATTAAACACATTCTAAGAACACTCCATAAATTTTCGGACCAAGATATGTCCATTAGCTTGGTCAAAAACTCCAAAACATAACATACTCTCCAGATTCACGCCCAGAATGATCTTTCCATGGTTAAAAATACTTTTGATCGACAAAATGACCATGGAATGATACGAATAATATATCTACAGAAAATATACGCAAATAGGAACAACTTTTATGAAGGATTCATTGTATGAAAATACTTACAAATGGTCGAAAAGCTCCTTGCAAAAAGACCTAGAAATCTTCCCGAGAGAGTTCTTTTGGGTTTCTCTCTAAGAACGGGGTGAAGAAGTGATGAAAGGGAAGTAAGTGTGTCTTGCACGACTTAAAACTTCTGTAGGGGGAAGATATGGACCTAAATGACCCTTGATTAGAGGTGGCTATGTGACATAAAGTGGAGAATAGAGAGGGGAAAGGACTGCCTGCAAAAGCTGTGAGGCATGGAGGTTGATGGGGTGGGTTTCTCCATCCCATCAAGGCACTATTGGGTGCAGCCAAGGGCAGTGAATGGTCTGCCATGTGGGGGAGGAAACTTCTCCAAGAAGCCTTGCCAAGGTGGCCAAATTCGTGGGCCTTGGTGAGCCTCAACCAAGTGGGCTTCAATTTGGGGTTTAAAGGGGGTTTGGTTAGGGTTTGAGATGCTATCAAGCTCAAATCTAATTTTTCTTGGCCCAAACAAATTTCCAAGGCTTAAAAGGTTGGATAATGATGTCATAACAAGGATTTGAGAAATTAATAACATGTGGAGGTGATTTAATCAAGTGATTAAACACAATGCTAGAAATTGGATCAAAAAGGGTTTGAAGGCCAACTTTAGGGTTTGGGGAAACTGTTTAGGGTTTCGGTTTCAACCAATTTTTTGGGATTTCAAATGGATTCCAACCATTTATGGTTTCACTAGGGTTGAAACCCTCTTTGATCTAGCTCAAAAGATTGATCAGATGAAAATGGTTTTGCTGAGGTGGCATGATCTTATACCTTGATTTCCTTCACAAATCCATTTAATGGTTCCTCTTTGTGCCAAGTGTCTAATACTATTCACTACGTGTGGCTAAGATCTTGCCAAGTGTCCAAATAAAACTTCTCTAACCTAATTTGGACATTCCACACTGTGATTTTGAAAACACTGCACTTAGTACGCTTATCGAGGTTACTATTCACTTCAAAAAAAAAACATAATAAACTTAGTACCAAAAAATTCTAAATATTCATATTAACCTACAGTGAAAACCATTTACCAAAACTCAACCCCGAAGTGCCCCTATAAATAAATTCACAGTTTCAAACAGCCATTTTATCCAAAATTATGAAAATGGGTTATTGCGTTATAAAATCCTAAATATTCAACTGAGTCTAGTGGTGTAGACTATAACGTATTCTGACACTTCTAACTACCTCAAACAATTAAAATCGCATTTCTGGCACCACAGCGAGTGATAACACTGACTATGTTGACTAGCTAAAACCTTTGCGATTAGTCGATTTGTGAAAACTTACGGAGTTTTCATGAGGTTGCTCAAGTCTATAGAAATTCTACCATTGAATTTCTAGCGGGCTGTTACACATTTCCCCAAAGGTTGCAACATTCTCATAAATTGGTTCAAAATGCTGACATTCTTAAGATTTTCAAACAAGTGAAAATTAACATTTCTTTGTTGGATACGATTAAACAGATTCCATCTTACACTAAGTTTTTGAAAGATCTATGTACAGTGAAGCGTACAATGAAAGTGCAAAAGAAGGCTTTTCTCACAAAACAGGTTAGTGCCATCCTTCAAGATAATTATTCTCCAAAGTATAAAGATCCAAGTTGTCCAACAATTTCTTGTGTTATTGGAAATTTTAAAATTGAGAAAGCCTTACTTGACCTTAGTGCTAGTGTTAACCTCCTACCTTATTCGGTATATAAGCAATTGGGTCTTGGTAAACTTAAACCCACCAAGGTAATACTCTAACTTGCTAATCGTTCAATAAAAATATCGAGAGGGATAGTTGAGGATGTGTTAGTGTAAGTAGGCAAATTTTATTTCCCAATGGATTTTATTGTTTTAGACACAAAACCTGTCTTTGATGTTTGGACTCAAATTCCTATAATTTTAGACAGGCCATTCCTTGCAACCTCAAATGCTTTAATAAATTGTATGAGTGATGTGATGATAATTTCTTTTGGCAACATGACTTTGGAATGGAATATTTTCAATATTTGTAAACAACCTGTGATGATGATGATGTGCAGGAAGTAAATTTGATCCAAACTCTTATTCAAAATAAATTTGATTTGTCAATTTTTTTTAATGATAATTCTATGCTTGCATCTATGAATTTTTTGTTAGAATCTACTCCTACAATGGATATTGATAAATAAAGGACACATTTTGAGGAATTGTCACCTCATGACGTCGTGTCCCTCCTTTCAAATGTGTAAACACCAAAACTCGACTTGAAACTTCTACCTGCTGATCTCGAATATGCATTCTTAGGCCAAGCAGACACATTACCAATGGTCATCTCATCAAAACTGGATGAAATTCAGGAGAGAAAATTAATTAGTGTTCTCATTAAACAAAAAGAGGGAATAGGGTGGATCATAGTTGATATCAAAGGTATTAGTCTTTTGATTTGTACCCATAGGATATATCTAGAGGACAATGCTAAACCCTCTAAAGAGATGCAACGTAGACTGAACCCCAACATGAAAGAGGTTGTCAGAGCGGAGGTGTTAAAACTTCTTGATGTAGGGATCATCTACCCTATTTCTAGGGGTGTAAAAAAAACTGATAAACCGGTAAACCGGACCAAACCAGACCAAACCGGTGGCATTGATCCGGTCTCGAGGTTAGTTCGGTCCGGTACCGATTTTATTTTTCTTAAAATTGATCAAAATCGGTCCGGTTTCGATTTTTCTTTTTCTAAAACCGGACCGGACTGATTTATATATATATTAATTTTTTATATTGTATATAATATTTATATATAATATATAACTATATATAAAATATTTTTTTATTATATGATAAATTACTAATTAATATAATTTAAAATTTAAAATCTTATATCATTTTGCTTATTGTATTAATAGTTATACTAATACTATATCACTATATATTATAATATACTATAATATACTATAATATACTACAATATTATAATATTATCACTATAGTATTATATACTATATTATATATATTATATAATATATAATATAGTAAATTAAAACCGGACCGGAAACCGGTAAAACCGGAGTACCGGTTTAGGAGGGTAACCGGTACATAATCGATTTTGAAAAATACAAAACCGGTACATACCGGTTCGGTCTTAAATTTTGTCCAAAATCGGACCGAACGGGACCGGTTACACCCCTACATATTTCTGACAACAAATGGATTAGTCCTACACAGGTTGTACCTAAGAAATCTGGTGTGACTGTAGTTAAGAATGTTGATAATGAATTGATCCCAACTAGAGTTACTACTGGTTGGCATATGTGCATTGACTACAGAAAACTAAATTTAGTCACTAGGAGTGATCATTTTCCCCTACCATTCATGGATCAAATCATTGAACGTGTTGCGGGCCATAAATTTTATTGCTTCCTAAATTATTATTCTGGATACAACCAAATTGAGATTACTCCTGAGGATCAAGAAAAGGCCACATTTACATGTCTATTTGGTACCTTTGCATATCAAAGGATGTCATTCAGACTTTGTAATGTTCCTGCTATATTTCAAAGATGCATGATGAGCATATTCAATGATAGGGTAGAGCGTTTTGTTGAAATATTCATGGATGATTTTTCTATTTTCGATGATTCATTTGATGAATATTTGACTCATTTGGAAAAAGTACTAATTAGATGTAAAGAAAATAATTTGATTTTAAACTAGGAAAAGTGTCATTTTATGGTCACTCAAGGGATTGTCCTTGGTCACATTGTCTCTTCTCAAGGTATTGAAGTGGACAATGCCAAAATTGAATTAATTTCTAATTTACCCATCCCAAAGAACATTAGGGATATCAGATCTATTCTAGGTCATGTAGGATTTTACAGGAGGTTCATTAAAGACTTCAGTACAATTTCTAAACCTTTGTACAATTTATTGTCAAAGGAAAATTCTTTTGTGTAGACTGAAAATTGTAAGTTAGCTTTTACAAAACTAAAAGGTATATTAATTTCAACCCTAATTATGCAATTACCTTATTGGAATTTACCATTTGAAATTATATGTGATGTTAGTGATTAGGTTGTTGGAGCTGTGTTGGGCCAACGTAAAGATAAAAAGCCTTGTGTTATTTATTATGCAAGTAGAATTTTAAATAGTGCTCAAATGAATTATTCAATAACTGAAAAAGAGCTACTTGCAGCAATTTTTGCACTTGACAAATTTCGTTCTTATTTGATTGGGTCCCAAATTATCCTTTTTACTGATCATGCTGCGTTGAAATACCTTTTAGTTAAAAAAATGCAGAACCCAGGTTGCTTAGATGGATTCTTTTTCTACAAGAATTTAATTTGATAATTACAGATAAAAAAGGAGTTGAGAATGTTGTTGCTAATCATCTGTCTAGACTTGTTCTTTCAGATTCTATAGAGACAGTTCCTATTAGAGACACATTCCCAGATGATCAATTTTTTGGTATATCTCAATTGCTTTGGTATGCTGACATCGAAAAATTTTCTTGCTACAGGTGAAATTCCTCACATTTGAAATCAACAAGACAAGAGGAAATTTTTTGTAGAGGTAAAAAAATTCTTTGGGGATGACCCATATTTGCTTAAATATTGCTCGGATTAGATAATTAGGCGATGTGTTCCTGATAGTGAATTTCAAAGTGTGATGTCATTTTTCACTCTGGGGCATGTGGTAACCATTTTTCTGGCAAGAAAACAGTTTTTAAAATTTTGCAATGTGGTTTTTATTGGCCTACCATTTTCAAAGACACCCATGAATTTTGTAGACCTTGTGAGCGGTGTCAAAAATTGGGAGGAATTATTTGTCAAAATATGATGCCATTAAATCCAATTTTAGTTGTTGAAATATTTGATTGTTAGGGCATCAATTTCATGGGATCCTTCCCGGTTTCTTTTGGCTATATCTACATCTTGGTAACTGTTAATTATGTGTCCAAATGGATCGAGGTCGTTCCATGCAAGAAAAATGATCATAAAGTTGTGCTGAAATTTTTTAAAAAAAATATTTTATCAAGGTTTGGAACACCTCGAGCCATTATCACTGATGGGGGTAAACATTTTTGCAACAAGCGTTTCAAGGCTTTAATGCGAAAATATGCTATTATTCATAAGGTTTGCACCCCTTATCACCCCCAAACAAGTGGCCAAATTGAGGTATCCAATCGGGAGATCAAATTTTTTTTAGAAAAGACGGTTAACCTAAGTCGCAAAGATTGGTCTTTACGACTAACCGATGCACTTTGGGCATACCGTAATGCTTTTAAAACCCCGATTGGTATGTTCCCATATAGATTCATTTTTGGAAAGGCATGTCACTTGCCTGTGGAATTGGAACACAAAACTTATCGGGCAATTAAACAATTCAATTTTGATGTGGATAAAGCTTGCTCTCTTCGTAAGTTTTAGCTTAATGAATTAGAGAAAATTAGGAATGAATCTTACGAAAGCTCTCATGTTTCCAAGGAGAGAATGAAAATTTTTCATGATAAAAATATTTTTTGAAAGTTTTTTTAGCCTTCCCAAAAAGTTTTGTTGTATAATTCAAGGCTCCATTTGTTTCCAGGCAAGTTTCGATCCCGATGTATTGATTCCTTTGTTGTAAAAACTGTTTATCCTTTTGAGGCCATTGAGATAGAAAACCCAGAGAATGGTAATACTTTTAAAGTTAATGGACAAAGGTTGAAACCATTCTTGGGTATTTTACTCCAGAGGTTGAGTCCACTACTCTGGAGGATCCTACTTATTAGAATTAATTTTTGATTTCTCGTTGTATATACCATATTTGTTTGTTTTCTTTTTCTTTCTTTTACTTTTTGTGTCTTCTAACTTTGACAGAAATTTACTCCTTGTGTGCACTTGAGTATCTCAGGTGACTTCTTTCGTCTCTGTTTAATCATTTTCGTTCCAATATATGTTCTGCAGTGTTTATCTTGCTTCAATTGATGCTTGTATAGCATACATCATCAAACATTCATTTGCTGAACATTGAGAATAATTTTACATGTGGTTGGGGGAGGGTTTTCTGTTGAAAATGTGTTAGTTTATAAAAGTTAAAAAAAACAAAAACAAAAAACAATTTTTTTTTTTTTTGTGATGTGCATTGAAACACAAATGATTAATACACATTCCTTCTGACATTTTAGTAAAATTTGAGTATCTTGGTGGAGTAATTAAGTGGAATTATTTTATGAAAATTTATCTTCAACCCTAAGCATAGAGCATGACTTATAATACATCATATTTTGTTGAGGTGTGACTTGAAATACCAAGATGCGATATTTATTGAGATAAGAATTAGTATGATTTAAATAGAATGAAAGGCAAGTTTTGAAAGAACATTTTGCACATGCTTATACATGTAGTGTTTCTCATTAATATTCATTGATCTAAATAGGAGAAGTAAACTGTAGGACTATTGAGCCTTATATTTAAAAAAAAAAAGAACATAGACGAATAAAAAAAAGGAAAAAAAATTAAAGAAAAAGAAAAAGAAGATGAAAGCGTGTTAGCTATCATGAATAAAGGGCTAAAAATAGTTATCCAAAACTTTGGGGGTTGAGTGTTCAACCTTTAAATAGAGTAAGTGTGAAAACTGCTAGTCTCTTGGACTTTGAGATAGTTAGAATCACTAATGATTAATCTTATAGTTGAAAAATCTTATGATAAATCATGCTTATTAATGAGGAACACACAGAGGTTTAATCACACACACATATGAGTTCTAAGACATTTGCCCAATTCTATGTGAACAATTGTTGAGACTTTCCTTGTGAATACAATTCCTGTTATTGAGTAGTCATGAATCAACTCTTGTGAGAATTCATAATTGTGTTTGATTTTTTTTTTGTTTGGATTTCAAACTTTATGCAATATTCATCTCAATTAATTTTCACTATTTTATTCATGGATTAGCAAAACGCTAGTTGGGGGTGTGATTGAACTGAAATATTGCATATTTCATACGTTTAGAACTAATATATTTTAATTAGTTCATGACATTATTATTGGTTTTAGATGGAAAACATGGTCAATTAACATAAATTTTAGTTGTGGTTTAAATTGATTAATATCATGATTTATGTTTATTTTTATAACCCATGATTTAATCGGGCAATAACTCCTCACATGCACAACACATTTTTTTCATAGACTAGTCATACTTTTCTTATATTTATTATTTATTTTTAGGTTCTATTTCATTCTCAAAGTTAATCACTCAAACAAATGAGGCATCACACATGAGCCATTCTTGGAGTATGATGACTTAGCTTTTGGAAAGGGAGGCACGCATATGGCTTTTCGGGAAATGAGGATAGACTTACACCAATGGGAGAAAAACACCAAAATGCTGGATAAAAAGAAGGAAAGGAGGCACATAGAGGAGTTGTTTTCGGCAGTAAGAAAAGGAAGGAGTGATTTACGGAGAGGGACCTTCAGTTTTTGGGTTTGAACGAGAATGGGAAAAATGAAGAGGGGCTTTGGAGCAGAGCAGAAACAGTGGGACTTCTTTTGGTTTTTTAGTACAGTAGAAGATAGACTAAGGGAGACAACATCTTGGGGAGTGTTTTACGAAAAGAAGAAGAAGAAAAAAAAAGCTAGGTTGGCGGCAGGAAGAGAGATATGCCTACGGAAAAAAAGGGGGACTCACGAAATATGGAGGGAAAAAAAAGCAAGAGAGGTAGCTAGCATTTTTTTTGGGGGGGAGGAAACATAGGGCAGACTACTAAGTGGGGAGATTCATTTTCATTTTGAGGATGAAACGGAACCAAAGGAGAAGTTGGGGGACGCTCTGTTCTGGCTTGGTGATAGCAGACGGAGAGAGTTTTTATTTTTTTCATTGCAGAGAGAGACACACGAGAACACTGGACTGGACAGAAAACTCGGCCGACCCGTGTGAATCACGGTATTGAGAAGTCCCACAAGGCTTAGGAACAAACTCATTTTGGGCTTTATAAGGAGTTATCATACTCTTTCTATCAAGCTTTTTAAGGGGAGAAATGAGTGTTTCTATATAGTATCAGAGCAGGCTAACCTATGATTGATGATGAGCTCCTGCGACCTACCCACGATGATGATACTGAAAATACCGACCAACACGTGAGAGGGCATATTGAGAAGTCCCACACGGCTTAAGAACAAACTCATCCTTGGCTTTATAAGGAGTTATCATACTCCTCCTCTCAGGCCTTTTTAAGGAGAGAAATGGGTGTTTCTATACACAACTCTGTCTCATTCTTGCATCCATCACAGCTGAGACCAAACGGAGAGGCTCTCTGTTTTAGAGGGAAAAAAATAAGGGAGCTAGGGAGTTTTGGAGGACCGAACGGGAGGTCCGTAGCATCTTTTCTGAGAGAGGTTTCGTGGAGAGTTTTCCTGGTGGAGCTTCAGACTGGAGTTTCTCGGCAGCACTGAGACACGGAAAGAAAAGAAACTTTTGGAGAAGTGGGATGTTGGACGAAGTGAAGTGAGTTGGACTTCAACAGAGGGGTTAGACTGGTTTTTACGAAAGTTGGGATTTTGCCATTCCAGGCTAGGACTGAAGAACGAGAGGACAAGGATCACGCTGGATGAAGAGAGGAATGCAGCTTCCGTTTTGAGGGATTTATTATTATTATTATTATTATTGTGTTTTATCATTTCTCCATTTTTATTCTCTTGTCTAGATTGTTTTCTAGTGTTTTCTTGCATTTTATTTTAGTTTTATCATGGAAAATATTTATTTGATTTCCATGGCTCTTTTGATGAACATGGTTGGCTAAACTTTTGTACTAAGGTTAGAGGTGAAGTCTAATGGTTTAGACATTGTTTTCGGATCAATATTGGAATTCATATTGTGTGTTTGATCGATTGAATGATTTTATTATTGGATATTTTGATTGTCTATATATTTATCTTGATTCATTGGGATTTTTGAATACAGTAAATGCTTGAAAAAAAATTTAGTGATATTCAAATGAGTTTGTGAATATTATAATCATCAATCGTTCATATTTAATCATTAGTGACTATATTTTTTTACCTTAAATGTTAAATCTCCCAATTAATTGGAATCATTATTCTATCTTAATTGAAGTAAATTGATCGAAAATAAT
Organism: Carya cathayensis; assembly: GCA_011037825.1. Lineage (NCBI taxonomy): Eukaryota > Viridiplantae > Streptophyta > Magnoliopsida > Fagales > Juglandaceae > Carya > Carya cathayensis. Next base: position 314,316 of record QGSO01016352.1, on the reverse strand, counting down.
ATTTTAAATTATTAGACGGATCCTTGAAACCTTAGTCATTCTCCATATCAATTTATTTTATCATTTTAGTTTTATTCTATTACTTTAAAAATCTTCATCTTAGTAATTTTCTTTTTTATTTGATTGCACGTTCATTTTAGTAATTTATTTTCATTGTTTAAGTTATTTTCTTTATCACATAATCCAATCCCTATGGATTTAATCTTGTTAGGTACTATAACACCTGTATACTTGCAAATAAAACTGTACTAAATTTTTGATTCACTAGTTTGAGTCAAAGTTTCGGCACAACAAGTATATAGAGTGTAACCCCCTTTGATATCTGAGGTTTCCCTTTTATACCTTACCTCGAGAAGTGTCCTCCCGAAGTCCCTTCCACCATACCCATCTAATGCGACGTGGCCCTCTAAGGAATGCATTTAATGCGACGTGATCCTCTATTTCATCTTAGGGTTCAGTCTCGTCGAGATGGCATGTTCTTCTTCCTTTTTCACCAAGGAAACTTTCTTGTTCTCCCAAGATAGCAGATTGTCCTCCATCGCGAAGCCCCAAATCCGATTTATACTGGTCAAGAGCCCTTGGGTGGGTGGCTAAGTGGTTCGGTGGGTATAGGCCTCTGGGTATTAGGCTCAGCCTTTGGGGCATGGAGAAAAATCCCTTAGTAGTAGTCATCCTGATTGTCAGAGTATTACTAGATACTCCTGACATAATCATTCTAATTGTTAAGGTATCTCTTTTAAAATACTCAAAGTGTAATCATTCTGATTGTCTAAGTATTTTTGACGGAAAACATTGGGCTAAATCATTCTAATTGTTTACTATTCTTGAAAAAATGACTGGCAAAATCATTTTAATTGTCAGAATTCAAATTCACATTTATGCTATGTTTCAAGTTCACGTTCACGTCATGTTCAAGTTCACTTTCATGTCACGGTCAAGTTCAATTTATGTTTACATTCATGTTTAAGTTCATGCTCAAGTTCAATTTATTGAACAAGATTTCAAGTTCATGAATTTTACGTTCAAGGTCATGTCATGTCAAGTCAAGTTTCTAATCAAGTTCAAGTTCAGTTCACATTTTAGTTCAAATTATACTAGATCATGCCATATTATATGTTAAGTTATGTTATACTTACTTATAACATTAATTATTCATTCACGCCTTTACTGCTGTGATGATCCGCTTTTTTGTGTATTTTCACTGAAGGAATATTTTAATTTAATTAAATATTTTATAGTGCTTTTATTTTAAATTATCGGGTTTTAAATGGTTTTTATTGGCGGTTGAATTTAAATTGCGATTTAATTTATTTTGGCTTGTTTTTGGTTTTAAAAATTTAATAGTTGGTTTTTACTAGTTATTTATTTTATTTTAGCTTATCGATGTGTTTAAAATATTTTCTTGGTGTTTATTTATTTATTTGATGTAGTGTTTAATTTATTTTATTTGTTTTATGTTTTTATATCGTTTTCGGCGGATCAGTCGTTAGACTTCCGAAGTGAGGACTAGACCTCATTTGTTTTCTTCCATCTTTTCTTACCCGTCAATAATGCGGATTCTCTGGGAAAATTGACCCGCATGTATGTAAAGGAAATAGTGAGACTACATGGGATACCCAAAAGCATAGTGTCGGATCGAGATCCAAGGTTTACCTCCCATTTTTGGAAGAGTTTGCAGGCGGCTTTAGGTACTAAATTAAAGTTTAGTACTGCTTATCACCCCCAGACAGACGGCCAATTAGAGCGCACGATCCAAACTCTTGAAGATATGTTGCGAGCGTGTGCTATAGAATTTCAAGGAAGTTGGGAGAATCACGTGCCACTCATAGAATTCGCGTATAATAACAGCTTCCATGCATCCATCCAAATGGCTCCTTATAAAGCTCTGTATGGTAGAAAATGTAGATCACCCTTATGTTGGGATGAAGTCGGGGAGAAGAAAATAATTGGACCCGAGATAATACAGGAAATGCAAAATCAGATTCAGATTATAAGAGATAACATGGCTGCAGCGCAAAGTCGTCAAAAGAGTTACGCGGATACCAGGAGGAGAGAATTGTCTTTCGAACAAGGCGATTGGGTTTATCTTAAGGTCTCTCCCATGAAAGGAGTTAAGCGTTTTGGGAAGAAGAGAAAGCTGGATCCGAGATATGTTGGACCTTTTCAGATTTTGGAGAAGGTAGGGTCCGTCGCTTACAGAGTTGCTTTGCCAGAATATTTTGGAGATATACACAATGTCTTCCATGTATCGTCTTTAAAGAAGAGTTTTGGACAACAAGAGCCACGCTTTGTCGACCCAGGGAATATTCAGTTGCAACCGGACCTTACTTATGAGGTTGTTCCATCGCAGATCATGGATTGGAAGGAGCAACAGTTAAGGTCTAAAACGATATATCTGGTTAAGGTGGCCTGGGGAGATCCGTTAGCTCAAGATTTCTCCTGGGAGCGAGTAGTGGACATGAGGGAGCAGTACCCCTACTTGTTCGAGTGATGACGGTACGTTTCTTAATCTTGGTTGCAGTTGGTTTTATGTGGAACTGTATGGCTTGTTTCAAGTTGGTGTTCGGTCCTGCAAATTTCGAGGACGAAATTTGTTTTAAGGGGGGGAGGATGTGATGACCCGCTTTTATGTGTATTTTCACTGAAGGAATATTTTAATTTAATTAAATATTTTATAGTGCTTTTATTTTAAATTATCGGTTTTAAATGGATTTTATTGGCGGTTGAATTTAAATTGCGATTTAATTTATTTTGGCTTGTTTTTGGTTTTAAAAATTTAATAGTTGGTTTTTACTAGTTATTTATTTTATTTTAGCTTATCGATGTGTTTAAAATATTTTCTTGGTGTTTATTTATTTATTTGATGTAGTGTTTAATTTATTTTATTGTTTTATGTTTTTATATCGTTTTCGGCGGATCAGTCGTTAGACTTCCGAAGTGAGGACTGGACCTCATTTGTTTTCTTCCATCTTTTCTTTTCCTTTTCTTTTTCTTTTCTCCTTTTTCTTTTTTCTTTTTTTTTTTTTTTTCCTCTCCTCTCTCCCGTTCGGCCTCTCTCTCCCCGCGCCTCTCTCTTTCTCTCTCTCTCCTCACCCACGCACAACCGACCTCCACCCAAGCCCCACCGTTCGCCGGCGCCGTGGCCGACACCGCCCCTACCGGTTGACTCCCCTCCGGCCGGTGACCACCCCCTCCGATTCCCAGCCCCAACCGGCCGGCCGTTTGGCCGGAAAACACCCAACAAGCCGCACGGCTTTTGGCTCGATCCGCCGCCGTCGCTCCACCTCCGGCCACCACCTCTTCACCACTTCATCACCGACTCCTTGCCGTCCTAACCCACCCATCCCCGGCCTCAAACGGTCACCGGAGCGGCTCCCACGAGCTCAACTCCGATTTGCCCTTTTTTCGCTTCTACCGGCGTTTTCGCCGCCACCCACGGCCAAAACTCACTTCCACTAGCTTCATAAACATCCCTAGACCATTCCCTATCAATTTGGTGTCTTGGTTTGTCCCCGGTCAAAAGTGGGTATTTTGCGACCCACGGGAACAGTGCATTTGCACTGTTACGTTGCTTTCGCATCGCCGTTTGCTTCGCGCCGAACCTTCTAAAAATCCTATATAGCTCTGTAAGTATTTTCCAAACTCTACTTTTAGATTTAAATGTATTTTACTCTTTCAATAATTTAATTGGTTGGTTTGCTGATTCCGGACTGAGTCCGAGGAGTTCGGGGGTCGGATGGATGGAGGACGGAGTTGCTTGTTTTATTGTGCTATGGTTGATTGTATTTGTCGAGCATTGAAAATTTGCATTTACATGGCGCATGCACGTGTATTTTATTTTAATTGAGAAAATCCTATTTTATTGGCGTAAATGGATTTTTGGAGTGTGCGTATCACGAGCCCAAGCCGGGATGGGTTATTATCTCGGTGGAGCTCCTCTGGTCACTCGGGAGTGGATAATACTGAGTGACATCCCCTGGGTTGTCGCTGGGCGACGACCGGATCGCACGATACGGTAACGCTGTCGTGTCGACTCCGTGGTCCTTAGAGTGGCGGGGACTAGAGGATGGCCTGGCCAGGTACGCGCGAGATGGAGGCGCGAGTCTGGGCATCACTCGTGTAGGTGTCACACGCGTAGACGTTACCTGCGGTGTGGCACAGAGCCAGAGTGTGCGGATGATCCCTAGGGGAGATCATGGTGCATGCATAATCGGTTGGTTTTTATGGTTTTCGGATACGGGCCATTTTCTGGGAAAATGGTGATGGACTTGTGATCCATTTTCTGGGAAAATGGTGGTTTGGGCCATTATCTGGGATAATGGCGAGACTTGGTTTTAAAGGTCATGTTTTTAAACCAAATGGGTTTTTGGCGTGCGTGGAAAATATGGTTTGTGAGTTTTGTGCATTGGCATTTATTCATGCATATTGTTTGAGTTTAATATGCTTTTATCTAGTGGTGTTTGGATTTTACTTACCTGCGGCACCATTTTTGGTACCGTAGATTTTGGTGCAGAGTTCGAGGAGGAGGAGGAGGCTGAGCCCGAGGATGCGGCTCCGCCGGAGTTCTGAGTTGAAGTTTATGCTTTGTATTTGGTTTTGAAACAATATTTATGTCTTGTAATATTTTATTATGTACCTTTGAACCGCTTTGTATTTTATTTAAGAAAAAAATTCTGGTACTTAATTTTATGACTTTGCTATCCGCTGCGTATTTCCTTGTGCACACGTGCCGCTTGCACACACTTAGCACTCGTCGATAGGATGGTGACCCGGGTTGTCACCATCCGGACGTCTCGAATTCCCCGTGTGGGTACGTGGGGATTTGGGGTCGTCACAACTGCTATGAATGCATCATTAACCTGTGTAGAAGTTCTCTATTAACTTATTGAGATTTGTAATCAAATATCACTGTGGTAATTCTAATTACCATTCCCTTTGGATTGATAGACCATGTGTAAGGATCAAGAGGCACACCAGAGGTTGATTGATTAGACGGCGACAGCATGATGTGGAGCTCATAGCTTCAATGCTCTGATTTATCATTAGTATTATGGCACCCTTAACTGAGTTGTGCAAACTACTCAATGGATAGCTTAGTAGTTGATTAGGTTACTGCTTGTACTTAAGGAGCTTAGTCTCTAGTACTTTTATGATTACAGACATTTTGGACTCATGCTGTAATCATGGATGTTTAGTATTTCAATATGTATGGATTATGTTTTCAGTAATTGGGATATTCTTAGTTTGATGCAAGGTATTGCTTAAGAAAAAAGAAATTATCCACTCCGAATATTGCATAATGTTATATGCATGTTAGGAATATTGTATCTTATATATCACGAATAAGATTAGGCAACCTTGTGTTACATGTCTTGACCTTCATATGTCCATTGAATCCCAAGCAGAATCTGAGGACGTCACATACTTCGTGCTCCTATATTGATTTTGCTGTTCTCTTTGCATTTTTTGGCATCTGGCAGTAGCACTCTAACTGCAATCATAGATCAATGTTCAGATCAAATATATCTTCAAACCACCACTCCTTTGGAACAGAGTCCATTTTCTTTGGGAACTTCACTCCCTCCACAACAATTCTATTTGGCTCAGGCGCTTTGTGACGCATTTCCTCAAACAGCCCGTGCCCATTCCCTCTAGCAATGGTTGTCACACCAGCATCAAACTTAACAATACTCTCAGTACACCTTGCCATTAATTTTTCATATGCTTTACCACACAAGTTTGCAACAAATAGAACCAACAAAATGTCATCTATTGTAGCCTTTTCAAGAATATCTAGCAACTGCCTCTAATAAGGAGTAACAAGTTGAAAAAATTTGGAACATAGAAGAGGCATAAAGCATGTCCACCATGCTAAACCACGAATGGCCTACACTTCTGAGCTATAGATACTAAACAACACATTATGGTACCAAATTAATCTCAGCTTCTCAAGCATTTCATCAAACAACTTATTGGCTCTAACCAATTCCCTATACTTTCTAAGCTTTCATCAAGAATCACTTCCCCATTTTGTTTCACAATCACAATCACATCTCCTAAAGCCCCCAAAACTTCAGCAACATCTTCCTAATTTGGATTACATGAACTCAAAGGCTAGACCACTTTCGTAAGTGAAGTGTACCCTTTTTTCTTATCATTCGCCTCAGCTTGAGTGTGAGCCAGCATCTCCCATTGGCTCAATCAGCCTTGGAACTCCTTCAACCAATAGTCTAGTCCTTTTCCTCTATCAAGAGGCCAATAAATTACATCGAGCACACAAACAAGGTGTTTATGTGACATTCTATTGAGCAACTGATGAGCCATACCTTCCATATTAGCACACTCCAAATCCACACTTCTAATCTGCCCTTGATCAATACCTATCAATCCAAAAAAAAAAAAAAAAGGGAAGGACCCATCAAAACATGCAAGAGAATCTGTAGTACCTGCCATAGTTGACATATCTTGAAGACCTTGGACTAGTGGTAAAAGATTTGCACCAACATCAGCTTTAGGTGTACAAGGCTTAATGCTAGCAGCCAAGCTCCAAAGGTTGTGAACAAGACTAATAGAAGCCAATTTGTCCAAATGAAAGTTAGTCAAAGATTTGAGAAAGGGGCCTTTCAAGTTCTTGGTCCTCCTCGATTGCAACTTTTTCTTCATTTGTTTTCCCTTTTTCTTTTATAACCACTGATTTTTCTTTTCCTTTTGTTGAACCTGTAGCTTCTTCATTCTCTTCTTTCAATTCTACAGAGCCCAAATCTTCACTCATGCTCATATCAACAAAGAGATATCCATCTTCATTAACCATTGGAAGTTCCCAATTAGGAATATTGTTCTTATTTGCCACCAAGGTCCTCACCATATCCATCAACTAATTCAAGCGGTCCTTGATCTCCAACTCTCCTCATGAGTATCACTTGCCATTGCAAGGTCTCTTGTTGTTGTTTAAAACGATTGTTGTTGGCCATCAGGATCATCGACTCTAGATACCAAATGTTATGAACTTGCTAGATAACTCACTAGAAAAGGGAATAATAGAGGAAAATGGGATGAATAGAAGAACTGATAATCTTATAACTTCATAAGAAAAGCAAAAGAATGACAATGGGTAGTTCGAGGCACCCTTCTTCCAGAATGTTCCATTAATTAAAAGCTTAAAGATCATCTCTCTACATTGCCACTTTTTTCCCATGTACATCTCAGATGCCCCTAGCGTACATTTACAAGGTAATAACAAACTCATAACAAAAAGCAAGAAATTCTAAAAAGACTGTAGAAACAACAAACTGCCTTACCATCAACAAAACACAGTGTTTAATGTAAAATAAAACACATTGTCTCATTCTTCTCAAAACGGTGTCACTTGGTTCTTAGACTTTACAGATATTTCATCTCTTCACTTCTCCACGTGCAGACTTTTCCACTTTAATTAGGGTTCTTGACAGTTGACTTGATGTGCCCAATTAATTTATTAATTTAAATAATGGACTCATCCTCCATCTGAAAACGTATTACCATCGACTTGCCTAGTGTTACTTCTCCAACTTCTCACAACGGAAAGGACCCATCTGGCCCTCATTTTACTCATGTAGCCTTGTAATATTAGCCTTTTGGCAAATGAAGAAAAAAGTGTTGAGGAATAAATCCAACATTGCCTGTGAATGAGGTTTTGAACATTTTTATAAGCAATGAGCAACCCTTTTTTATTGAACAGGTTTTATGAGATGAGTTAGACTCATGAATTTTTCATGATATCATAACCTACGATGGGACGAATGGGAGCTAACACTACTTACCCCATGACAAGAACTAGGAAAAATATTGGCCTGCACGTGAGGAAGGGTATTGAAGAATAAATATCACATTGACTGTAGATAAAGTCTTAGGCATATTTATAAGTAATGAGCAACCTTCTCTTGTTAAGTCGGTTTTACGAGATGAGTTAAGCCCATGAATTTCTTAAAAAAAAAAAACAAAGAAGAAGAAAATATAATTCGTCTTTATTCTAGGGTTTGAATAAAAGAGAACATGAAGTTTGAAACAAAGCCAACTTTAAGCTAATTATGTGTCGACCTACCCAAATCAAAAGGCATAAAGAGCAAGTTGTTGTTGGGCAATTCAAGTTAATAAAAATATTAATTCAAGTTTTAACGTTGGGTCGAGAAAGGCATTCACTCAACAACTCAATTCAATTAAAAAGCTCTCAACTTGCTTCCTTCCCCCTTCACCTAAGAACATTGATATATATAAGCGCACGCAAAAACCAATTTGGGTACTCGAATAAATATATCCATGCATGCGGACAGTTACTTGAAATCGTTTTGAGATTATGATTTTTTATAATATGTTGAATTTGAGTAATAGCCCTCCTCCAACCTTTACTGGCCAACCGTAGAAGGGACATATGTGCACTATTGGGAAATATATAAATAAATAATGGGTGCATATTCTTTGTAAACTAGAAAAGAAAGAAAGTAACACGAAATCACATGTTAGAATTGGGTAGATGTGCCTGGTGTAAGGTTCCCTTGTAGCATTTTTCCATGAAAAAGTAGTACTGCTATTGAAAACCTTTACACCACACATCCATATGATATAATTTGATTTGTAAGATTAAGATTTTAAAATTTATCTTCCAAAATCAAATTATGTCAAGTGGATAGTGTGCGATGCAAATGCTTTCAAATAAAATTATTATTTTTAAATATTATATAATTTTATGGGATGCCTTCAACTATTGCCAATGAATTAAATGTACTATTTTTCAATTGTTTATGATGTTAAATGATATTTTGTTTTTATTAAAAATGGAAATTGAGAACAAATTGCTTCTCAGAAACTTAATGAAATTTGGAAATCTTGGTAATAGGAAAAGATTGAATACTATGTTTTTTAGAAAATAATATTTAAAAAAATGCTATTTGTTGGATACTACGGCTAAAGTTAGCTCAAAGTTGGTAATTTTTACTATCTTTTAACATACATCTTTTAACATCTGCATGCGCCGCCCAGCTCAAAACATGATCAAAGCACCCTAGAAAGAAGCGTATGTTTCAAAGTTCAAACATGTTAAAAATAAAAATCAACCTTCATTTCTGGTCTCTATTTAGGCACTAGCTCTATCCTCGCCGCTAGGGCTGAAAACTGATTGGCTTGGTTCGGTTTTGTGATCGACCGACCATGAAAACTACACTATTTTGCTTACCAAAACCGACCGTATAAGGGGGGTGGAATTGTTTTGGCTGATTTACGGTTGGTTCCTTGGTTACTCAATCTATTCACAATATTTTGAACTTTTTTTCTTTTATTTTTAAAATTGATTACTAAAAACAATAAAACTAATTACTAATTAAGTAATTAGTAATAGTAACTAGTAATTACTAACTAATAGTCTAATAAGTTAATAACTATTAACTACTAACTACTAAGTAAACAATAAAAATGTCCACTAGATAAGTAGATGTTTAATACAAATATAAACCAACACAAAATGTTTTAAACAATAAGCAAGCAACTAACACAAATTAAAATTAAATTATGCCAAAATGAAAAATCCTAGATTTTCAATTCTTCATTCCATATTCGAAAACAGTCTTCAGTCTTCAATAGTTGAGACGCTTGATTGTGCTCTCAACTCTATATAGATATAAAAAACATTAAACATCAAATATTAATAAACTTGGATAATGAAAAAAAAATTAAATTAATTTATAAAAATAAATTAATATTGAATGAGAAAGACATTACCAAATTCTACTACAGATCTCTCCATATTATCCATGGCCTCTCGAATATCAATTGGTGCCGCTGACGGATGTTGTAACCAATTATGAGTTAAATAAGTGCCTCAACTGTTCTCGGAGCCAATGAACTTTGAAAATGATCGAGTACATGCCCTCTTATACTAAATGCTGACTCAAAGGCAACAATGGAAACATGCATGGCTAACAAATCTCATGCAATCCTCGCAAGTATAGGATAATTAACCTCATTATGTCTCCACCAGATCAACAATCAAAAGATGGACTAAATGTCTCACAATCATCTGATAAATACCAGTCTACCTTTATTTTAGAAGCTGTAGAGTCAATCTCAGAACCTGCATGATACCACTCCATGTAAAATTGTAACTCATGATAGTCTTCACTTTCTATTGCGGGTGTAGATGTTGGAGCGGGTACATGTTCTCGACTACTCGAGGTAGAACCAAATGCAATTGATAAAGGGTTAGAATTACATGATTAAGTTGTTTAAATGAGCGATTTATTTTATCAAATAGGGATTGAACACTTAATTATGCATCAAATTCTAATATTGAATGTCAAATTAATTGATGTCAATATTTTATACACATAAAGTTCTATATTTGCCTTTGAAAGAAATACATTTTGAAAACACATGTAGGAGGAAAATGGACACATGCAGCTCACGGCAAACCAGGACATATGCAGAAAACCAGCTGTAGCAAACCAGCACATCAACTCACAACTCACGGCACACATGCGGTCAACACATGCACATGCAAAAGGAAAAGCAGCAGGAAAATAAGATGAAATCAGACCAACACAGCTCACGGAAACAGAAAAAAGAAGAAGCTGCAGCATCACTCACACACATGCAGAAACTAACGTGGGCAGCACCTCAATACAGATCAAAAGAGAAACACTTGCAGCAAAGCACACATGCAGAAGCAACTCACGGATGAAAACACACATGCAGGAAACGTGGAACACAGCAATTCACACATGCAGAAAAGCCACTCACACATGCAGAAAGTTAAGAAGCACATGCAGAACACAAACAGCACCCATGCTGGAACTCACGGATAGAATTGCCACTCATACAAAGCTAAAAAAAGACAGCATCACGCACGGAGTGAATGGAAAGTAGAAAAACAGAGTGGACGGCAGCTTTAGTTATTCCTTTCGTTTACAGATGAATGAGTCGGTGGTTCCTTTTGGTTTTTGCTGAACGTGTTCTACGGAAGAAGCACATGGCAAGGTGTTCTACGGGAAGCACATGGTCTGAACATGGATGCTAGAACTCACAAATGGAAAGCAGCAGACCAAGCAGCAGCTTCCTTCGACTTTTTTCTTTCTTTTGGTAATCGACAGATAGGAGCAGCTAGCTTCTTGGACTTTTTTTCACATGGAAAGAAGCTCACACATGCATCAAAACGTGGAACTCACGGATGGAAAGAAGCTCACACATGCAGAACATGGATACTGGAACTCACAGAGAGAAACAGGATGCACATGGCAGACCGAGAGATCAGAGGGCAGCACTTCATGATGATGGGATTTCTCTGCAGATTAAAGAGAGGAGGTGTTTTGCGTTTAAAAAGGGAAGAGACGCAGGGGTGGAGGATGTTATTTTTTTTCTGTCTTTCTTTCTTTTACGTTTTAGTTTAGAGTTGCAGACCTGGAGCTTTTACCGTTTACGTTCAGTTAGCTTTTTTTTAGTGTACGAGAGGAAGACTTGTTATTGCTTTTATTTTTCTCTGTTTTCACTGGTAGACGGACGTGGTTGGTTTTTTTCTTTTTTCGTTCATTCATTTTACGTTTGAGGTGGAAGCAGAACTGAGTCTCTTTTTTATTTTATTTTCCTTTCTTTTGTTTTCTTAGCTTTATCTCTTAGTTGTTCATTCAGCTTGTTTTATTTATTATTCTGTATTTATTTTCATACAGTAACTTGAAATGTTAGGATTTATCATTTTAAAGCATTTTACTAATTTAGAGATGATAGGCTAGATTTTAGACTTGGGATTCAATGAGTAACCTATGACTGATTTGGAGTGGATTTTCTTCAATGTTATGTGATTTCAATGATTAACTTGGTGGATGATATTTCAGTTTACATTTAGAAAGGATCGAAGTTCTTTGTTCTTGGTTTAGATTAGTTGTAGACGTAAAGGCACAATTAATACTTGAACAAGTAACAAGACTTTGATGATTTTCTTTCACTATTTTACAATTGTTATATAATCCGTCAAGTAGTTTTATTAGACTAAGATTTGTGGTTCATTGCTATATTATCCGATCATGTCTTCTAGGAATGGAAGCATGGTTGAGAGAAGATAAAAAAAAAAA
>QGSO01016352.1:164817-301566 GCA_011037825.1 Carya cathayensis | reverse complement strand
TCTCTTTTTTATTTTATTTTCCTTTCTTTTGTTTTCTCAGCTTTATCTCTTAGTTGTTCATTCAGCTTGTTTTATTTATTATTCTGTATTTATTTTCATACAGTAACTTGAAATGTTAGGATTTATCATTTTAAAGCATTTTACTAATTTAGAGATGATAGGCTAGATTTTAGACTTGGGATTCAATGAGTAACCTATGACTGATTTGGAGTGGATTTTCTTCAATGTTATGTGATTTCAATGATTAACTTGGTGGATGATATTTCAGTTTACATTTAGAAAGGATCGAAGTTCTTTGTTCTTGGTTTAGATTAGTTGTAGACGTAAAGGCACAATTAATACTTGAACAAGTAACAAGACTTTGATGATTTTCTTTCACTATTTTACAATTGTTATATAATCCGTCAAGTAGTTTTATTAGACTAAGATTTGTGGTTCATTGCTATATTATCCGATCATGTCTTCTAGGAATGGAAGCATGGTTGAGAGAAGATAAAAAAAAAAAAAAGAAGAAGTAAATCCATCACCAAAACAGTGGGTGAAAATTGTATCCCAAGTGTTTGTTTTATTGTTTCTTGCAAGTTTAATTCATTTGCTACACACTTTCTCTAAGTCTCTTACTTTTAGTAATTTTAGAAACATAGATCCACATCCATTTTCATCTTTCATAATCGATACATCTTTTACACAAAGAAAATCTCACAAATGCTTTGATAACCCATTGTCCCTGTGGAATACGATCCTGGACTTATCCTTGATACAACTTGACACTTCTATACTTGGAAGCATATTCGAAACCGAGTCAAGTTTTTTGCGCCGTTGCCGGGGACAACTGGTGTTTATCAGAGCATTCTCTTTTTCCTGAGAGGACGTTTATGGAGCTGTGAACCTCTTCACAGCCTGGGTGATATCTTTACCTCTCATTTTACTGGTTTACTGTTATCTTGTTTTGTGCTGAAGTTGCATGTCTGGTTGGGCTAGAGATAGCACACATAGACTTGCTAGGACTGAATCATCATCGAGTGCATCATCTGTTTCTCTTAATTCAGCATTTGAATCATCAGTTGACACTCATAGTAACATGGCTGAAGAAGAAGGACACAATGATGGGGAAATGGCAAATCCCAAAGGACACTTAGAGAATATTTGCATCCTATTAGGACCACCACTCCATCATGCATCATTACACCTTTGAATGCTCATAATTTCAATTTTAAACCTGGAATGATACCATTATTGCCTCATTTTCATGGGATGGATTCTGAAAATCCCTACTTGCACCTCAAGGAGTTTGAGGAAGTATGCTCCACATTTTTGGATCGAAATTGTACTGAGGAAATTGTTAGATTGAAGTTGTTTCCTTTTTCTCTTAAGGACAAAGCAAAAACATGGTTGAATGCATTGAGGCCAAGATCCATTGGAACATGGCAAGAAATGCAAGCCGAATTTCTGAAAAAGTTTTTTCCAATGCATCGCACCAATGCTTTAAAGAGACAAATCATGAATTTTTCTCAAAAGGAAAATGAAACTTTTTATCAAAGTTGGGAAAGATTCAAAGATCTCTTAAATGCTTGTCCACACCATGGTTACGAGAATTGGCGCATTATTAGTTTTTTTTATGAAGCTTTGGTACCTAAGATGCGACAATTTGTTGAAACCATGTGTAATGGAGAATTCTTTAATAAGGAACCGGAAGAAGCATTTGCATATTTTGATTACTTGGCTGAAAACGCTCAATCATGGGACACTTCTTGTGTCTATGATAGAGTTGACAAGTTGATAAATTTTACTATCCTGTGGATTTTGTGGTGCTTGATATGAACTTGTCAAATCCATCTACTTTCCAAGCTCCTGTAATTCTTGGTAGACCATTTCTTGCTACATCTAATGCATTAATTAATTGTAGAAGTGGAATTTTGAAATTGAGTTTTGGAAACATGACATTGGAGCTGAATATCTTTAATACTTGCAGGCAACCTCAGGATTTAGGAGAAGTTAAGGAAGTGAATTTGCTGGAAAATATCCTTGATGAGGACTTTCACTTGAATCTTCCTTCTACTGATTTACATTTGTCATTAGAAAGTGTGCTAAGTGATGTCAATATACTTGATGATACTTCTAATGTTTCTTTCGCAGGAACCGGGCATGGGGTGCCTTGGCAACCAATGTTTGAAGAATCGCCACCTTGGGCACAACTCATAAAACCATCTTCAGATGACAGACACCATCTCATTGGAGCAATCAGGACATTCGAAAATTCAAATATGAGGTTGAATAATTTTTTTTATGATTACCTTTACTTGTTTAAATATTGTTCTGACCAAATGTTTCGAAGATGTTTAGCCAACAAACACATCCAAAGTAAGATTTTTGATCCTGGTAAGTTAAGGTCTCGATGGAATGGGCCTTATGTGGTACAAACTATTTTTTCCTCATGGTGCGATTGATCCTAATTGATGGTTCTTGATTTATCCTGTTCTTTTCATTGTTTTCTTTTGTTTTTCAGTTTTTATTTTTATTGTTATTGCATTCCTTTCAAAGCTGTTCAGGTACTTCCTTTTCCTCTCTCCTTCAGTTTTTCTTTGAATTTTCGGTTCTTCTTTTAGTTGTTTGGCCCCTTAACTTCTCTCTTTGTGTAATTTCCTTCATTTCTCTTGCATCATTGAGGACAATGCTACAATCTAGTTGGGGGTGGAAGAGAATTTATTTCTCTGTTTGCATGCCTTAGACACATTTTGGTCCATCTTGGGGAGTACTAGTAATAAGTTGAAAGCAGATTAAATTCTCCATTCTTGAATTTTACATGCTGGGAAGGGTAATTAAAAAATAAATAAAAAAAAAAGAAGAAGAAGAAGATTTGTTGAAGTCATAGAACATGTGGAATGTAGTGCAAATATGAGTATATGTCAAAAGAGTGACTTATCCATTTTATTTAGTTGTTAAACCAAGGGAAAGATGTTAAGAGTTTTGCTTAAACACACACAACACATACCCGGAAGGCCTAGAAAGACTACATTGAGTCATTGTTGGTTGATTTACACTTCAATTGTTTGAGACTCTAATGAACCATATCCTAATGGCTTAGGAAGAAATCTGAATTAAATGAGAAAAGGGACAAGCCAGGGATCAAAAAAAAAAAAAAAACAAAAACAAAACAAAAACAAAAATTACATTTGTGTACTGGAAAATGCTGCCTATTACCGGGGTCCTTACAAAAGAAGTAGGCACCTTTCAAAGTGTAATAGCGTGAAAGCCGCCACTACAATGGTTTTGAATTAGAGTAAGACCATGTGGTTTTCTCAGATTAGTTGTTGTGATTGAAATTATTAATGCCTCTTGGTAGTCAATCTTGGAATTCTAACCCCATTTCCATGCACTTAAAAGAAAGCAAGCTTTGTTACATGTAATTCCCTTGGTTGATTAACTAAATTGTGTATAAATCTCTCAGTTGATAGAAAATTCAGATTAATCTATCTTCAGTGTTTCTTAAACTCAACAAATCTATTTCATGGCATGTGATTCTCAGATTTTCTCAACTTGGTAATTTCTTTGCATGAATTCATTCGCTTTATTTGCTAAAGTCTAGCAAAAAGCTAGTTGGGGGTGTGATAAAGGGTTAGAATTACATGTTAAAGTTGTTTAAATGAGCGATTTATTTTATCAAATAGGGATTGAACACTTAATTATGCATCAAATTCTAATATTGAATGTCAAATTAATTGATGTCAATATTTTATACACATAAAGTTCTATATTTGCCTTTGAAAGAAATACATTTTGAAAACACATGCAGGAGGAAAATGGACACATGCAGCTCACGGCAAACCAAGACATATGCAGAAAACCAGCTGTAGCAAACCAGCACATCAACTCACAACTCACGGCACACATGCGGTCAACACATGCACATGCAAAAGGAAAAGCAGCAGGAAAATAAGATGAAATCAGACCAACACAGCTCACGGAAATAGAAAAAAGAAGAAGCTGCAGCATCACTCACACACATGCAGAAACTAACGTGGGCAGCACCTCAATACAGATCAAAAGAGAAACACTTGCAGCAAAGCACACATGCAGAAGCAACTCACGGATGAAAACACACATGCAGGAAACGTGGAACACAGGAGTTCACACATGCAGAAAAGCCACTCACACATGCAGAAAGTTAAAAAGCACATGCAGAACACAAACAGCACCCATGCTGGAACTCACGGATAGAATTGCCACTCATACAAAGCTGAAAAAAGATAGCATCATGCACGGAGTGAATGGAAAGCAAAAAAACAGAGTGGACGGCAGCTTTAGTTATTCCTTTCGTTTACAGATGAATGAGTCGGTGGTTCCTTTTGGTTTTTGCTGAACGTGTTCTACGGAAGAAGCACATGGCAAGGTGTTCTACGGGAAGCACATGGTCTGAACATGGATGCTGGAACTCACAGATGGAAAGCAGCAGACCAAGCGGCAGCTTCCTTCGAATTTTTTCTTTCTTTTGGTAATCGACAGATAGGAGCAGCTAGCTTCTTGGACTTTTTTTCACGTGGAAAGAAGCTCACACATGCATCAAAACGTGGAACTCACGGATGGAAAGAAGCTCACACATGCAGAAAGTAGAATTGAAGCTCACACATGCAGAACATGGATACTAGAACTCACAGAGAGAAACAGGATTCACATGGCAGACCGAGAGATCAGAGGGCAGCACTTCATGATGATGGGATTTCTTTGCAGATTAAACAGAGGAGGTGTTTTGCGTTTAAAAAGGGAAGAGACGCAGGGGTGGAGGATGTTATTTTTTTGTCTTTCTTTCTTTTACGTTTTAGTTTAGAGTTGCAGACCTGGAGCTTTTACCGTTTACGTTCAGTTAGCTTTTTTTAGTGTACGAGAGGAAGACTTGTTATTGCGTTTATTTTTCTCTGTTTTCGCTGGTAGACGAACGTGGTTGGTTTTTTTCTTTTTTCGTTCATTCATTTTACGTTTGAGGTGGAAGCAGAACTGAGTCTCTTTTTTATTTTATTTTCCTTTCTTTTGTTTTCTCAGCTTTATCTCTTAGTTGTTCATTCAGCTTGTTTTATTTATTATTCTGTATTTATTTTCATACAGTAACTTGAAATGTTAGGATTTATCATTTTAAAGCATTTTACTAATTTAGAGATGATAGGCTAGATTTTAGACTTGGGATTCAATGAGTAACCTATGACTGATTTGGAGTGGATTTTCTTCAATATTATGTGATTTCAATGATTAACTTGGTGGATGATATTTCAGTTTACATTTAGAAAGCTTCGAAGTTCTTTGTTCTTGGTTTAGATTAGTTGTAGACGTAAAGGCACAATTAATACTTGAACAAGTAACAAGACTTTGATGATTTTCTTTCACTATTTTACAATTGTTATATAATCCGTCAAGTAGTTTTATTAGACTAAGATTTGTGGTTCATTGCTATATTATCCGATCATGTCTTCTAGGAATGGAAGCATGGTTGAGAGAAGATGTTTTAAAAAAAAAAAGGAAGTAAATCCATCACCAAAACAGTGGGTGAAAATTGTATCCCAAGTGTTTGTTTTATTGTTTCTTGCAAGTTTAATTCATTTGCTACACACTTTCTCTAAGTCTCTTACTTTTAGTAATTTTAGAAACATAGATCCACATCCATTTTCATCTTTCATAATCGATACATCTTTTACACAAAGAAAATCTCACAAACGCTTTGATAACTCATTGTCCCTGTGGAATACGATCCTGGACTTATCCTTGATACAACTTGACACTTCTATACTTGGAAGCATATTTGAAACCGAGTTAGCAATATCATACTTAGCGTCTAAGTCTGATAGTAATTATCTCACCCTAAACACCAACTCTCAGCCCTTCTCATCATGAATTTTTCTCAAGTTGTGAGTGAGAAGCCCTAACTTACTTTGAGGATCAAGCACAACGACAATCAACAACAAGAAGTTCATCTTATACAATGAACCCCAATATTTATCATATTTCATTCTCATGTTTATGGCTATGTTTATCAAACAGCTACTGCCACTCTCACTCAGTCCAACCAACTCTTTTTGGAGAATACAAATCTCCAATAAACTTATATTTGCTGTGATATAAAGGGACCTAGAAAATCGACAGGTGGCATCATAAAATGTTTATAAAAATTTCACAAAAACACAAACTGTCTCCCATTCATCAGCTCTAGGAGGCCCCATGTGTCCCTCATTAAAGTAAAATAAAAAATCTTAATTCTCACTCTCTATCAGCTTAAGAGCTCTCTTAAATTTCTCAGTTGCATCCAATATCATATAAGTTGAATTACATCGGGTTTGCACATCAAAACACGATATTTTTTTACAATCAATTTTTTCTTTTTCTGCACATTTCTTAAACTTGTCTAATTTATCAGGAGATAGCGCACATATCTAATCTCATTTCTAACCGTTGTGATGGCGTCATTATACTCCTTTAAATCCTCATTCATGACGGGACTTAAAATATGAGCACAATATTTCAAGTGCATATACTTCCCTACTAACACATTCCCCATTAAAAAATGCTTCAAGTAGGAAATTGCAATATCATTTGAGCTAAATCAACAGTCACAGTAAATATCTTATCAATGCTCCAATCAATGAGGCACAATTTAATATATCTCCCAATTGTTTTCCCTTGATGATTAGGGATTAAACAAAAATTAATTATTTTTTTCAACTTCCAATCATTATCAATGAAATGAGTAGTTAGGCACATATAATTCAGATTTTGTATCGATATCCATATATCGATAGTCAATGTCTATATATCGATAGTCAATGAAACTCTCCTCCTCCATCTTTAAACAACTTTTTAAACTTCGCATTTTTAGATGTAAACAATTTTATACAATTTCTTGCAACTGTGACACGACATGGCACTTTAAATCTTAGTTCAAGCAACCAAATCATCTTCCTAAATCCTTGTCCTTCTACAATTCTAAATAACAATTCATCAATAATTATCATCTCTATAATGGCCAACCTCACAACCTCTTCTCTGTATTTGTGAGTTACAAGATTCCTTACCATGCTACTATCACTCTCTCCAATCCGCTCTTCGGATGTTGCCTCACCCGCCAATGTTTTTTGGTATCTATCTAGAGGCCTACGTTTATGATGATTTTTTGAACATGTAGATAGGTGGTTTTGCATAGTTGAAGTCTCATTCCTCTTCGAGTGGCAGCTTAAATCTTGTCACAATAGTTACACTTAGCTTTGGGATCATCCAAGGGACAACCCTCAACTTTTTTTAAATGATCCCAAACAATTGACAAGTCTTTCCTCTTCCATTTCCTAGAAAGTGGACAAGTATTACCATTAGGGGCATTTGAAGGTTTTGGTGGTTGGGTCTCTCCCAAATTAACGGTATGTTCATTATTATCAAGATCAATTGGAGTTGACGAGAAATCCATCTAACAAGTGAAAAATTAAATTCTTAATTAATTAACAAACGTGTTTAACATACTTAGTCACTGACAAGTGACAAACAGACTGTAAGCTAAGTTAGCCTTACACCGAGTCACCAAGTCTTCACCTCTAAATAAGTTAACAATCTATATAGTACATACTGACAAGTGAAGATGGATTTGGTTTCCTATTTAATTTTGAAAAAACAAAGATTTTTCTCTAACATGCCAAGGGACCAATATGGTAATATAAAGATTTTTCTCTAACATTTAATTTAAAAAAAAAAACTAAATTTTTTCTCTAACAATCTACAAATTGACAAGTAAAGATGAATTTGATTTTCTATTTAATTTTAAAAAACTAAGATTTATCTCTAACATCCCAATGGCCCAACATGGTAATTTAAAGATTTTTCTCTAACATTTAATTTAAAAAAACTGAGATTTTTCTCTAACAATCTACATACAAACAAGCAAAGTTTTGAACATCATAATAATTAAGCAAAGTTTTGCAATAAAAAAGTTAAATTTGAAAATGATAATAAGCAAGATGAATATTTTTTTTCTTACCTAATGAGAAATGGGGAAAAGGAATTGTCAAGACTCGAGACACCGACGCCGAGAGTTCGAGACAATGGGTTCACAGTCACTGACACTGGGACACAACGACTCCATCAAGGCTCGAAGTGGGAGTGGAGGCTGCGAGGCAGGGATGCGAGAGCTGGGAAAGTAAGAGCCTAGGAAATGGGAACTCGAAGTGGTAATTAGAAGGAGTCTGATTAGTTTTTACCCTAATATGAAGCAGCGGTGCGGTTCATTTATTTTTTATGCTAATATGAAACGGTGTCGTTTCTATAAATGTATAAAAAGAAATATATATATATAAAAACTGGTCGGCCGGTTCAGTTTTTTTTCGCACAAGAGAACTGAAACCGAACCAGCTAACGTCGGTTCCTATATATTTAATCCCCCTCTGATCGATTCTTAGTCGGTTTTGGCTAGTTCTGGCATTCGGTGGCCAATTTCCGTCGGTGGAAGTCAGTTTTTCAGTTTGGTGTAGGGGCCTGCCAAAATTAGTCTCCCACCTTCATCTCTTCCAAAATCAACCTCCCACCAGAGATGGGTAATAGGGGCCTGCCCGTTATCCCACCCCGCTCCCGCATGGCCTCCTATATAAAAATTAGTCTAGGAGGTCAAGACAATCCAAAATAAATTTTAATGAGTTTATGTTCTTTTTAAATGTATAAATTTTGATTTATAATTTAAATTATATTATAATTTGAGTCTAAAATTTTATTTTAAACTCAAAAATAATTTATAGACCCTATGGGTCATTGGGTTGAGCGGGGGGCAGGGCAGGGTGCCACCAACCCCCGGTACCAAAGCGGGGGTTGGGCCTCCCACTCCCAAATAACGTCATGGCCAAAGGCACCGTCTTCCTTCATCTCTTTTAAAATCGTCTCCTCCACATCATCACCTGGAAGCAGTTTTCGCCTGAAAGCGTCATTCTTCTCCTCACCTATGTAGCAAGGTAGGGTCCCTCTCTCCTCAGCTCCAATTCCTCACCATAGTCCTAGATCGCAGTCATGTCATCTAAGCAAGGTAGGGTCCCTCTCTTTGAAGCCCTAGATTCGTTGGATTTGGTTCTCAATTTACCTAAGGTCTCCGTGTTTTTTTTTTTTTTTTTTTGTGTTTGTGTTAGTTAGGAGGGAAAAGCCCTAGATTTTGTTCGCAATTTGAACTGTTTTGTGTGAAAAAGGAATTAGTGGGTTTTTGGGTTTTGCAGGTGGAAAGGCAAAGCCTTTGAAGCAATCCAAGTCCGACAAGAAAGAATATGATGAGTTATTATTTTCAATTTATTGAAATTTCATAGAATTATTTGTCAAATCTTGTAGCTTTAATCGATTAGCTATCTATCTAGTATGGCAATAGTCCAACTTCGTTGAGATAGAGGGGTTGTTAACTTGTTTGGCTTGGGCCGAGGCGGATACAAAATGTGATTTTTCTTAAAAATATTTAAGTGGCGGCAATGAATTTATAATTTATATGTGTATATATATATATATATATATATATATATATATTTAGGAGAGGAGGCTTTCGTACGTCAGATTTCTATTTTTAGACTCTGAATTATGCTAATCAGATCACAAACTTTTGACAAAAATAAATAAATAAATAAAATAAATTCTTGAAGTATAGAAATGACTTGTATATTTGTGCGGGCACACAAAAAATTATGAATTTACAACTAAGAAAAAGGTTAGGTTACTTGCCTTCTAAAAAATGAAAATTAAAAAAAGGTTAGGCAGAAAAAGAACCCATAAACTTTCAGATTTCGTGTACCTAATCAAACGAAAGGGAAATTTTGAGAGTGTGAACTTTTTAAATTGTAAGGGCTTCTAATTTAGAGCTAGAAACTTCACTTTTGCATTTATTAATAGGACGTATGTCATGAATTAATAGTACGTATCTTTCCACTCCTTTGTTATAACAAACCTGTGCTTATCAAGTGTTTGATTATTTGATTTCTTTTCTTGATTTGTGCATGTTCGGCGTTTGGCTTATATATTGCAAGCCAATAATAGTGTCACATGTATGTAATTTAAAACAATGGAAAACAGGCCCTTTGTTTGATTCTGAATTCCTGCCTTTGATTGTGCTGTTTCTTCGTTTGTGTGGTTTATTCGTAGTCTGGATTGCTTTTGTGTCCGTTGGTTTCTATTAATGTTGTTGCTGAATATTTTGAGACTGAGTACATATTGTTCCATTTGAAAAGAAAATTTCTTAATTTGATTTAACTTGTATACCTATTAAAAATAAAAAATCATTCAACTTGTATGATGAGTAGGCCTCGAGGAGCTTAGAGCCAAGGCACAATAGGGACCCATTGGAGGTGCTGGACTCAAGAAAAGCGAGAAGAACTAAGGGTTTTAAGACCAAAATTGTGGATTGTATCAATGATTCTGCTTGTTACAAACATTATTATGATGATATCTATGATGCGATGATCTTGCTTCTTTCCAAGTGTGTTGCTAAGCTTATGGGTCGAGTACTCTTTATGTAAGATTATATATTTCTAGACTGCATGTTTCTAAAATGTCAGTTTGTGATCCAAATGGTAAAACACATTTCACAGAGTTTGCTGATTCCGATGGTTAACTATTGTTTGTCGTCGTTGAATAATTGAACTTATTAAAGTGAATTTGTGTTGGCGAGCCCTTCCCGCTTGGGTCAATATTTTCTTCTAAACTGCAATTGTCACAATCCATTATAGGTTGCTGTCAATTGTCAGCAAACTCCTTTAACCAAGCCTTCCTTCATTAAGATCTGCCGCCAGTGAAGGTGGTAGAGGTGTTTTGGTGGAATTAAATTTTGGGGATATATTCGACCTTCGCCCAGCTGGGACCTTTCCCATTCCTGTCATGTAATTCAAACGCACGCATTAACCAAGATGGTCCTGAGAAGAGTGAGTAGCTGTATATAAAAGATTTCAAGCTACCCATGTATTTAAGTACTACCCATGTAAGTAGTACTTGAGCTACTAGTATCAACCAAAATTACCTTAACACCGTCATGTCTCAGTACCAGTGTCTTAGGAACAATTAAATAAAATCTCCAAAATATATATATATGCAAATCTAAGTACATGAATCCAGTGAATCATCTATTTCCAGAAGAGAAAAGCTACGCTTAAGCCCTCTGTTCCGCCCACACCACACACCGCCCACGTGGATTTTTTTTTTTTTTCTGTACAGTAAATTCACTTTAGCATTCAACTTTCCGTATGCCTCACTGAATCCAGTTTGACTTTCCTGTCCCGTCCGTGAATATTTTATTTTCTTCTTTTTGTTTCTTTCCTGTACATTTCATGTTCGCGTCTTGGGTTTTCACTTTCAGAACTTGAAATTCCCTCCAACTTATGCGAAGATTAGTCCCTTCCGATCGTCACCTCTCCTCCGAGATCTCCCAACTGAACAAGAAATGCAATCAAAGTGCTGGAATTGATTTCAACACTCTCCATTTTACGGCATCTGCAAGGTAATCTATTTTAAAAGTTGGGTATTTGATCTGGGATGGGATTTAGAATGGAGATTTATGGGATGGATTTTTCAATGTGCTTATAGTTTATAGTTTGGCTTCTGCAACCCTATTTTTCTTCTATGGAAAAAATTTTACTTTTCAAGTTATTGTCATATTTAGAAATAAATATAGCAGACCACTGATAATGAGAAAGGCTTTGGATTGAGCTGAGAACTGGTTCTGAGTTGAGAAGCTTGCAATATATGTGGTTCACTAATCTGTGAAAATTAGCATGTGGTTATGTAAAGATTGGGTAATTTATTTGCCCTCGTGTGGAGAACAGTTTGGATCCTGTATTGTTGGAAGTTAATGTAGTGACATGTTATCAACAGATGAGACTTTGCTCTTCTTTTTTAGATTTATTAGTCTTTTTTTTTTTTTTAGTTTAGGTTCAGGCTTTGCATTAGTTTGGCTAGAAGTGGAGACTGCAGATGTCTCTCTATGTTGCTGCTAGGCAGATCACAATTTAAGATGCTCCAGTCTCTCAGACCCCTTAGTTCGGTCATCCATTCGTTTGGTTTTAAACGGAGAAATGTCAAACAAGTAATTGACTTCAGATCTATGTGGAGTCAACTCTCCTTCCATTTTCTATATTGCAATTTTAGTTTAAAGTGCATGCAATCAAACTAGGTGTTACTTTGAAATTTTTATAGTTAAAGGTAGATTGCAAATATAGAAAATAATTTTTTTTTTCAAATGTTGATGGCTAGATTTGGTAAAATATTTGCAGAATTTGATATTTAAAACTTGAGAGACAAGAGACGATCGTTTCTTAATTAATTCACCGAAGGGATTGTACGTCTTATTCTCAATAACGTGATGGACAAAGAAGAGGATAAAAGCAAAGCTGTGCCTTCTACACCAATTCCACTGACTCAGGTATGATACGTTGGTAATTCAACAAAGGAATGTGCCTTGATTTGAACTAGTTACTGTAATTTATATATATATATATATATATATATATTGTATTGTAGGGATATTATGGTCCAAGAAATGCCTATTGCCCGCCATTTATGATGCATCCAAATGTATATATGAATTCATATACATACTCATGGGGTGGCCAAGTACGTTGGTTCCTAAACTTTCGTGCATTTCTCGATGTGTTAATTGTTACGTATTCTAACATTGGGCTTGATTGCAGTCCCCACCAATGCCACAATTTCCAACAACGTTGATCTACCCTTCGTCGAGTAATGCGGATGAGTCGGGCCATGTTGAACAAACAAGCCAGGTACGTACATAGCTTTGTAAAGTTTAAAAAAAAATTTCCTTAAGTTATCTATTACCCATTTTAACATTGTGTCTGATTACAGCCGCCACCAATGCCACCGCTTCCAACAACGTTCATCTACCCTTCGTCGAGTAATGCGGATGAGTCGGGCCGTGTTGAACAAACAAGCTAGGTACGTACATAGCTTTGTAAAGTTTCAAATAATTTTTCCTAAGTTGTCTATTACCCGTTTTAACATTGTGTCTGATTACAGCCGCCACCAATGCCACCGCTTCCAAAAGGATTCATTTATCCTCCGTTGACTAGTTCGAAAGAGTGGAGACAAGTAGGAGATTTTCTAACCTTGTATTTTTCTTCCTTACGTGCATTGATACATATTCTAACATTGTTCCTGATTGCAGTCCCCACCAATGCCACATTTTCCAACACCCTTCATCTATCTTCCGTCGACTAATGCGGACGAGTCTGCCCATCTTCAACAAGTGATCCAAGTAGGCATTTTTCGAACCTTGTATTTTTCTTCCTTACGTGCATTGTTACTTATTTTTTTACATTGTTCCTGGTTCCTGATTGCAGCCCCCACCAATGCCACATTTTCCAACAGTATTCATCTATCCTCCGTCAACTAATGCGAACGAGTCTGGCCGTCTTTAACAAGTGATCAAAGTAATAATTTTCCTAAACTTCTATTTTTTTCCTTACGTGCATTGTTAGATATTCTAACATTGTGCCTGTTTGTAGCCCCCACCAATGCCACCTATGCCAACTAATTTCATATGTCCACCGTTGAGTACCGGGGCGGAGGAGTCGGGACATGCTCAACGAAGGAGCCAGGTACAAATTTCTATTTTAACCTTTTTTTTTATGGGGTGTTACCCGTTTTAATATGAGTTTGTGATTACAGCCCCCACCCATGCCAACTATTCCAACAACGTTCATCTGCCCTCCGTCAAGTAATTCAGAGGAGTCGGGGCATGTTCAACAAGCGAGTCAGGTGCAATAATTTTGCCCCTTTTTTTATTTACGTTTTAACCCATTCTTTTGCCTTACGTGCATCGTTACATGTTCTAACATCATACGGTATTAAAGCCCCCATCAACTTCATGCCCTCCATCGAGTACTGGAGAAGAATTGAGAAGCACCGGAGACGAATTGAGAAGCACCGAAAATGATTCAAGTAATGCGGAGACTGCAAGTAATGTTGGAGGTACAATAGTTTTTTGACGTGGCTTTGTACTTTCATATAAATATCGTATTACTTGGAGGGTAATATAAATTTTTACATATCCTAAGTGAACATTTTCTTTTTCAGATACATCACTAGACGTAGAGACAGAAGCCGAGGATACAAATATAGAAAACTCTGATAAAGACCGAGTTGAGGAGGAGCCCAAACCTGGTATGGAGTTTGCCACTGATAATGAGCTAATGGCATATTATAAGCGATATGCTAAGCAAGAAGGTTTTGGTGTGATAACACAAAGGACGAAGAGAGAGGCAGATGGAAGCGTAAAGTATTTGATGATTGGGTGTGCGCGAGGTGGCAAGTACCAACCGCGGGATAGTAATATGTCAAGGCCCCGACCAACGATTAAAACAGATTGTAAGGCAAAGATCAATGCTCACTTGGTGAAAGGTACTTGGGTGGTGACCACTGTAGAGAATGCTCATAATCATAGTACTGTTAGCCCACAAAAGTCTAGATTCTTTAGGTCGCACAAGTATTTAGATGAATACAGTCAGAGGATGCTTGACTTGAACGACAGAGCAGGTATTCAAATGAACAAGAATTTCGGGGCACTTGTTGTTGATGCGGGTGGATTCGAGAATCTTGATTTTCAAGAAAAAGACTGTCGAAATTTTATTGACAAAGCCAGAAAATTAAGATTGGGTAAAGGAGGTGGCGAAACACTTATTGAGTACTTCAAGAGGATGAGGTTGCAGAATAATGGTTTTGTCTATGTGATTGATGTGGATGAGGAGTTGAGACTGAGAAATGTGTTCTGGGCTGATGCACATAGTAGAGCAGCGTATGAGTATTTCGAAGATGTTATCACCTTCGATACGACATACCTAACAAATAGATATGGTATGCCGTTTGCACCATTTGTTGGTGTAAATCATCATGGGCAGTATATATTTTTAGGGGTGGGGTTGATTTCAAGCGAGGATACGAGTACTTTTGTGCGGTTGTTTTGAGCATGGATGGTCGGGCTCCAAAAGCAATTATAACAGATCAAGATCGAGCAATGAAGGCTGCTATTGCATTGGTATTCCCAGACACTCGTCATAGATATTGTCTATGGCATATAATGCGAAAACTGCCTGAAAAATTGGGATCACACACTGCCTTCAACGCAGGGTTGAAGACCTCTATCCAGAGTGCCCTATATGATTCATAGACATGCGAAGAATTTGAGAATAAGTGGGGCCAACTTATTCAGAAGTATGATCTTGGTGATAATCCATGGCTGCAAGGGTTGTACAATGAGAGGGCATTCTGGGTACCGGTGTACCTTAAAGGAGTATTTTGGGCTGGCATGAGCACAACACAGAGGTCTGAAAGCATGAATGCTTTCTTTGATGGGTTTGTGCATTCTGGTACGACGTTGAAAAAATTTGTCGATCAATTTGACAATGCGCTCAGGAAGAAAGTGGAAGTCAAGACGACAGCTGATTTCAATTCCGCAAACCAAACTATCCCATGTTCATCCGCATTCCGCATTGAGAAGCAATTTCAAGCTGTGTATACGAACGCAAAATTTAAGGAGGTCCAACGAGAGGTGTGGGGAATGATTTTATGTAACTGCATACTTATAAGTAAGGATGGTTGCATTTCCACCTATGATGTTTTGGATGAAATTACCACTGATGATGACCATGTCAAGAGTGTGAAGTACACAGTTTACTTTAACGAGGAGGAAGTTGATGTTAAATGCACATTGAACGTTTGCCAGATGAATAAAATTCATGCGTTGCCGGATAAGTACATCTTGGATCGCTGGAGGAAGGACTTAAAAAGGAGATATACGGTTGTAAAAAGTAGCTATGGCGACTTGTGGCAGAATGCGGACTCATGGCGATATGAGTTCATGGTTAAACGATGTCTGAAATTAGCAACTCGTGTATGCCCAAGCGATGACCATGTTGATGCATTCATGTGCCACTTGGATGAGTTTGAGGTTAAATTTAAAGGATTAACACTTGAGTCCGGTTCAAGTAAGGTAAAAGAGACTGCAGCCCCCACTAAGGGAAAGAAAATCTTAAGCTCACACGTTGTTCGAGGGAAAGGGAGGCCGCCAACAAAAAGGAAGGTTCCGCCTTTGGAGAAGGCTGCAACAAAGCGAAAGAAGAAATCGGTAAGCAATTTTATATATATGGTAATTACTTTAACGAGTACATGTATATTTGTTTCTAATGAATAATACATTTTTTGGATGAAATTTATTTAGACTTGTAGAAAAATATTTGATGAAGCATCACATGATTCAAATGTATCAGAAGCTCCAACAACTGATCAGGTAATACATTTACACAAGGATGATGTGAAGCAATTTTTAGGTTCTCAGTGATTTACCATTTTTTTTGTAGTGGGTTTGTATTTATTGCCGCCACCAATTTTTTTAGGTACACAGTGGAAGCAATGATGATTTTGTTATTCTAACACAGTGCAGTACGTTCACAAACCCAACGCCATCGGAAAATGAGGAGAACTGATGTCGTAGCTACTACCAAGTATTTATTTGTATTATGGGGGTATTAATGTAATTTGACATTTTTTGAGAGTTGTGGAGGAGTTGATGTAATTTTGGGAGTATATTGGGCTGTAATGTTGGGGGTTGGGGGTATTGATGTCATTTGATATGAATTTTGTATGATTCAAATATATGTCGCCTTTTATTTTGGACATTTCTACATTGTAAGATTAGGGAGAAAATTCAGGTATTAATGATAGTTGTATTTGTTTTCTTGATTTATCATATAATTATGGGCTCTATGTCATATCAGGTTGTAATTTAAGCGATTATTTGGTTAATTTATGGGAAATATCAGGTTGGTAATTACATATATGGTTATTTGGTACAATTCACCTGTTAAAATTTTTCAAATATCAAGTCATGTTCAACATCCAGGAACCATCCATTTTCATTTAGGAAGCATCCATTTTCATTACCAAAAGTTTACAACTACTAGCCCACAAAATACATTGGGTCATGTTCAAAATACAAAACGTCATGTTAAATGCCAACTATCCATTTACAACTAACTTCCACCAAATACATTTATGGGCCAAGCCAACCAGAAATTATTACAATCGATAACACCCAATACATACACAAAAAGATGCGTGCACATCTATTCTCTACGATCTACTTCCCAATTTTCTCCTCTTGCTTGTAAAGAACATTCTCTTTTTCTTCAAGTTTATCTTCTTTTTTCTGAACTTCATACTCGCGCAACAATACATCGTCCTCCCTTTTTCTCACTGCATTCTCTCTTGAGCGAATTTTATCCTCGACTAGTTGAAGTATATCTGCCCATATGAAGAATTGGCACTTTGCTTCTTCCTGCAAGGCAGTACAAAAGTTATAATTGATAGATGTAAGTAAAGTAACTAGTTGGAGTGCAATACAAAACATAATCAGAATGTCGATGTTTTACCATGTTGTATTTCAAGCATGCGTAAAATTTTCTCCCAGGATTTTTGTTAGTTCGGGAGGTCTTCAATGGGGCTTTCAAGCCACACCAACATGTTGGTGATTCCAAAAAATCATCGACTACACATGATAATGTGCTCGATGCCATAGGTTATCTAACTCAAATAGTCAGAAAAATTGTTAAACCAGTTCATCCATGTAAGTACAAGTGACCATAATGTGATGTTCCAACAAGCTGTGTAAATGTGATGTTAAATGACTACAAAAATTATATGTCGTTTTGACTCATGCATATGTTCACTATCTACTACAAGCCAAGGTGTGTAATTTTTTCGTTACCTTCCTATCATTGGGTGCTATTTTCTTATATACTACATATACCTACCTAGAAAATAAATATCTTAAAACCACATGTAGAAACACATTGGAATTGATTCCATAACATGTCAATGAGTTTATCTAGTCTTTCCGAGCTAAGGTTAAAAGTAGTGTTGAATATGAGTTTGTTGTCCTATAAAAGTATACAATGATCAAAGATCAAAATTTACTCTCGGTAGATCTTAGGAGCTAAAGAAATGTCAAAGTTATCTACTTTGTAATGCATTCAACTACTTGCTGCTCAAACATATCTCAATCACTTTTCTTTCTTAAATGTTACAATACTCTGAAAGTTTTCTGCAACCTGCAGTGTGGACTAGGGGATGCTTTTCGGTGCAGTACATGCCCTTACAAGGGTCTTCCACCATTCAAACTGGGCGAGAAGGTACTCCATGAAATTCATAAGTGCACCCCCCTCCGTTCCCTCAATTTTAGGGATGTATTTAATTGAGAAACAAGCATTATATACTTCTTGTCTCTTTAGATACAATCAAACAATCTTGGATAGGGTTTTTGATTGCATTTCTTGTTCCTGGCAATGGTTCTATCATTCTTTAATTGCCCAAAAACTCTAGATGTTGAGATGCTGTCTCTTGTTTGGTTTTGAACTCTTGGATGGTTTAAGTCTAGAGTAGAAAAATACATGGCATGGTGTGTTTCATGAATGCCAACAGTCTGTTGGAAGAAAAAATGAATTTCGTTGTCATATTGTTCTTTTAAGATAGGGTGCTGCTACACTGCCAGACAGAGTGACCGACAAGTACTGTTATCGAAGAGTGCATTCTATTTGCAGAAGCTATTCACTCGGGGGTGAATCAACCAAGGCAACAAAATTCATAGAGCTATTCACTCGGGGATACATCAACCAAGGCAACAAAATTAATAGCTTGCAGAAGCTATTCACTCACTCAGGGGTAAATCAACCAAGGCAACAAAATTAATAGCTTGCAGAAGCTTCATTCAACAACCAGATCAAACTATACATAACAAATGCAATCCACAACTTTCAACAACAAAATCAGGGGTAAAATCCAACTTTCAAGAGTATAATTTAACAACCTCACAAACCATATCTATATAACCTTAAAAAAAAAATTACCTAGACTAACCCACATGAACAAAAATACATAACAAACCCAACACCAGTGATAAAATACAAGCAAGAAAATGATAACATAGGCCACCGAGTATGAACAAATCAAACACAAATCTAGAGTGAGAAAGGGATTACCTTACCGTCGTGGAGTGGAGTGGAAGATCTTGCACCGAAGGAGAATGGGTTTCGGGGAGGAGAATGGGTTTTGGAGGAGAGGAGGAAAATGGGTTTCGGAGGAGAGGAGGAGAATGGGTTTCGGACGAGTACAAAATGGAGGAAACTTTCAATTGGTTTCGAAGGAGAGGAAAGGAGAGGAGAGGAGGGTTTCAGTTGGGAGATCTAAGGAGAGAAGACGATCCATTTCAAGTGGGTTTCAATACAGTACAAAATGGCATAAAATGGAGAGTGCTGAAATCAATTCCAGCACTTTGATTGCATTTCTTGTTCAGTTGGGAGATCTCGGAAAAGAGGAGACGATCAAAAGGGACTGATCTTCGCATAAGTTGGAGGTAATTTCAAGTTCTGAAAGTGAAAACCCAAGACGCGAACGTGAAATGTACAGGAAAGAAACAAAAAAGAAGAAAATAAAATATTCATGGACGGGACAGGAAAGTCAAACTGGATTCAGTGAGGCATACGGAAAGTTGAATGCTAAAGTGAATTTACTGTACAGAAAAAAAAAATTAAAATCCATGTGGGTGGTGTGTGGTGTGGGCGAAACAGAGGGCTTAAACGTAGCTTTTCTCATTTCCAGAAATATTATGGTTAAAAGAACCAACACTTTTAAGATATATTTTACGGTAATGTCGTTTGAATGTGCCTCCTCGCGCACATATCAAGCAAAACCATTTGACATTTCAATCGTCTCCCTGTTTAAGACTCCTTTTACACACTTCAAATTCCTTCTTCTCACCAAACTTCATACGTACAGCAAAAACAAAATTTTCTATCCTTTTTATGTTTTGTTTGGTTAGGGCCACCTCCAACATAATTCTTATTTTTTAACCTTTTAATTATACATTACACGTCAGGCGGGAATGAAAATCGGGACAGTCGTATGTGGCTGTAAGCCTGTAAATGAACTCCCGGTGGAATTCGGACGACGAGTTTGAAAGTTAAGGCAGGCAGCTCGAAGACCGACTGATTTGGACATGGCCATCATAACCTGAGTTCGTACGTACAAAAGTCAAATTACGTCTTGAAGTTGGCCTGCATCATTGTCTTGCCTATTGACTTCCCATGCTAATAAAGTCCTTAAATGGGTGTGTATTATGGTTTGAAAAAAAAAATAGATTGAAAAAACAAGCACGTGGAATGAACTTTCGGCATCGTTCTTTTTAGGTCAAAGTTGGGGAAGCGTTGGGAATTGGAGTGGGTGGTTGAATCCAAGATGTTGGCATAGACGAATATCAGCGATCACACGCATGAATGATAGTTGGAAAACAAGTTGTACAGTCCAAACATGGATTACACTCATCAAATAAATTTGTGGTCAATTAACATTCTAGACATACACAGCTTCTGGTATAAGAAAAAGAATTTCAAGAGGATGACATAAGGGAACGGTCTTTAGGAGAATGCAAAGAAGGATTCATTTATCCAAAAAAAATTAAATTTCTAGAGAAAGAGGCACTCAATATATGTAGTGCATCTGTGTAACAAACTAACTAACAAAAGACAGAGGAATATACAATTGTAAATAATAAATTATACAATTCTAGTACAACCAAAAAATACAAAAATGCCCATAACATATTCACCAGGGGTGGGCTCCGACTCCATGCCCACATCCGACCTCCGACTCTGACTTGAGTCAAATGTCAAAACCACCTCTGATTCCGACTCCGATCGGAGTTCTCGGAATCGGAGTTGAGATGTCGAAAGTGATTGCCAAAATACACATTACCTATTAAAAAAAAAAATCCAACGGTGAAGTCACTGAAATGGAGATTAGATCCTACAAACTACGAAGTCATCGAAGTGAAATGAAGATCAAACCAAATCACCAGAAGCAAAAACCAAGCAAGATACCAAAAAAAAAAGAAATCGAGCCGTGGATTAGATATTGTGAAGAGTTGAAAACGAAAATGAGATGATGAACCTCGGCTCGTGGGGCTCTCCGTGAGCATCTCCACAAAACAAAAGCCCCACCTCTTCGGCTCTTCCATGGAAGTCGCATCTCAAGAAGTGCATCGGTGCCGGCGTGCCGCTCGTTGTGCCGTTGGTTAGAGTATCTTCAATCTTCACCGTGGTGCAAAGAAGAGAGGAAATGGGTGGAGGTTCTAGAGGGGGAGGCGCTGGAGGGGTAAGAGAGGAGTAGAAATGTGTAGGGTTAGCCGGTTAGAGAAAGAGATGAATTTATATCCTATTAAAAACGGCGTCGTTTAAGGTTTTCTAAAAAAAAAATTTGCAAAATGTGTAATGGTGCATGAGGGGATTCGAACACAAGATCCGGAGAAACAAAACCGAGCTTCAACCATTGAGCTACTTGTCTACCTAATATTAATTATACAATATATAATATATAAGGTATAAATAGTCGGAGTTCGGAGTTGGAATCCGGAGTCAACAAGGCCTCCGGACTCCGACTCCGACTCCGACTCCGACTATGAGAGCCAGAGTAACTCCGACTCTGACTCCGAGTTCCGAAACCTCCGACTTAGTCGGAGTCGGACGGTCATCGGAGCTCAGACGGAATCGGAATATCGAAAATTTTGCCCACCCCTAATATTCACGCATCATTCTTCTCCACATTTTCTTTCAGCTGCTATGCAAACACATGAGCTTATTGCATGCATTTCATCAGCACCATCAGACGTATGAGCAAGGGCAATGTGCTGATGATGATCATGTTCCAATACCCCCCACAAGATGAAGAATAGAGATTAACTATTCCTATCCTGGAGAGATGAGTAGATAAGACTTGGGAAGAAAGGGATTTGGTAAAGATGTCTGCCAACTACAACTGAGTAGGAACATGAGCTGTTTCAACACTACTATCTTGAATCTTGTCACGGATCAAGTGACAATCCACTTTGATGTGCTTCGTGCTCTCGTAAAAAACCGGATTGGCTGCAATATGCAAGGCAGCCTGATTATCACATAGTAATAAAGTAGCTTGAGGATGTGGTACGTGAAGATCCATGAGCAGTTGACGCAACCAAGTAAATTATGAGCAAGTAGCAGCCATAGATTAGTATTCAGCCTCGGCTGATGATCGAGATACCACATTTTGTTTCTTAGACTTCCATGNTATGATGCGATGATCTTGCTTCTTTCCAAGTGTGTTGCTAAGCTTATGGGTCGAGTACTCTTTATGTAAGATTATATATTTCTAGACTGCATGTTTCTAAAATGTCAGTTTGTGATCCAAATGGTAAAACACATTTCACAGAGTTTGCTGATTCCGATGGTTAACTATTGTTTGTCGTCGTTGAATAATTGAACTTATTAAAGTGAATTTGTGTTGGCGAGCCCTTCCCGCTTGGGTCAATATTTTCTTCTAAACTGCAATTGTCACAATCCATTATAGGTTGCTGTCAATTGTCAGCAAACTCCTTTAACCAAGCCTTCCTTCATTAAGATCTGCCGCCAGTGAAGGTGGTAGAGGTGTTTTGGTGGAATTAAATTTCGGGGATATATTCGACCTTCGCCCAGCTGGGACCTTTCCCATTCCTGTCATGTAATTCAAACGCACGCATTAACCAAGATGGTCCTGAGAAGAGTGAGTAGCTGTATATAAAAGATTTCAAGCTACCCATGTATTTAAGTACTACCCATGTAAGTAGTACTTAAGCTACTGGTATCAACCAAAATTACCTTAACACCGTCATGTCTCAGTACCGGTGCCTTAGGAACAATTAAATAAAATCTCCGAAATATATATATATATATATATGCAAATCTAAGTACATGAATCCAGTAAATCATCTATTTCCAGAAATATTATGGTTAAAAGAACCAACACTTTTAAGATATATTTTACGGTAATGTAGTTTGAGTGTGCCTCCTCGCGCACATATCAAGCAAAACCATTTGACATTTCAATCGTCTCCCTGTTTAAGATTCCTTTTACACACTTCAAATTCCTTCTTCTCACCAAACTTCATACGTACAGTAAAAACAAACTTTTCTATCCTTTTTATGTTTTGTTTGGTTAGGGCCACCTCCAACGTAATTCTTATTTTTTAACCTTTTAATTATACATTACACGTCAGGCGGGAATGAAAATTGGGACAGTCGTATGTGGCTGTAAGCCTGTAAATGAACTCCCGGTGGAATTCGGACGACGAGTTTGAAAGTTAAGGCAGGTAGCTCGAAGACCGACTAATTTGGACATGGCCATCATAACCTGAGTTTGTACGTACAAAAGTCAAATTAAGTCTTGAAGTTGGCCCGCATCATTGTCTTGCCTATTGACTTCCCATGCTAATAAAGTCCTTAAATGGGTGTGTATTATGGTTTGAAAAAAAAAATAGATTGAAAAAACAAGCATGTGGAATGAACTTTCGGCATCGTTCTTTTTAGGTCAAAGTTGGGAAAGCGTTGGGAATTGGAGTGGGTGGTTGAATCCAAGATGTTGGCATAGACGAATATCAGCGATCACACGCATGAATGATAGTTGGAAAACAAGTTGTACAGTCCAAACATGGATTACACTCATCAGATAAATTTGTGGTCAATTAACATTCTAGACATACACAGCTTCTGGTGTAAGAAAAAGAATTTTAAGAGGATGACATAAGGGAACGGTCTTTAGGAGAATGCAAAGAAGGATTCATTTATCCAAAAAAAATTAAATTTCTAGAGAAAGAGGCACTCAATATATATAGTGCATCTGTGTAACAAACAAACTAACAAAAGACAGAGGAATATACAATTGTAAATAATAAATTATACAATTCTAGTACAACCAAAAAATACAAAAATGCCCATAACATATTCACCAGGGGTGGGCTCCGACTCCGACGGAGTCGGAATGCCCACATCCGACCTCCAACTCCGACTTGAGTCAAATGTCAAAACCACCTCCGATTCCGACTCCGATTGTAATCAGAGTTCGACTTCGATCGGAGTTCTCGGAATGGAGTTGAGATGTCGGAAGTGATTGCCAAAATACACATTACCTATAAAAAAAGAAAAAAATCCAACGGTGAAGTCACTGAAATGGAGATTAGATCCTACAAACTACTAAGTCGTCGAAGTGAAATGAAGATCAAACCAAATCACTAGAAGCAAAAACCAAGCAAGATACCAAAAAAAAAAAAAAGAAATCGAGCCGTTGATTAGATATTGTGAAGAGTTGAAAACGAAAATGAGATGATGAACCTTGGCTCGTGGGGCTCTCCGTGAGCATCTCCACAAAACAAAAGCCCCACCTCTTTGGCTCTTCTATGGAAGTCGCATCTCAAGAAGTGCATTGGTGCCGGCGTGCCGCTCGTTGTGCCGTTGGTTGGAGTATCTTCAATCTTCACCGTGGTGCAAAGAAGAGAGGAAATGGGTAATGGTGCTAGAGGGGGAGGCGCTGGAGGGGGAAGAGAGGAGCATAAATGTGTAGGGTTAGCCGGTTAGAGAAAGAGATGAATTTATATCCTATTAAAAACGGCGTCGTTTAAAGTTTTCTAAAAAAAAATTTGCAAAATGTGTAATGGTGCATGAGGGGATTCGAACACAGGATCCGGAGAAACAAAACCGAGCCTTAACCATTGAGCTACTTGTCTACCTAATATTAATTACACAATATATAATATATAAGGTATAAATAGTCAGAGTTCGGAGTTGGAATCAGGAGTCAACAAGGCCTCTGGACTCCGACTCCGACTCCGAGTTCCGAAACCTCCGACTTAGTCGGAGTCGGACGGTCATCGGAGCTCAGACGGAATCGGAATATCGGAAATTTTGCCCACCCCTAATATTCACGCATCATTCTTCTCCACATTTTCTTTCAGCTGCTATGGAAACACATGAGCTTGTTGCATGCATTTCATCAGCACCATCAGACATATGAGCAAGGGCAATGTGCTGATGATGATCATGTTCCAATACCCCCCACAAGATGAAGAATAGAGATTAACTATTCCTATCCTGGAGAGATGAGTAGATAAGACTTGGGAAGAAAGGGATTTGGTAAAGATGTCCACCAACTACAACTGAGTAGGAACATGAGCTGTTTCAACACTACTATCTTGAATCTTGTCACGGATCAAGTGACAATCCACTTTGATGTGCTTCGTGTGCTCGTGAAAAATTGGATTGGCTGCAATATGCAAGGCAGCCTGATTATCAAATAGTAATAAAGAAGCTTGAGGATGTGGTACGTGAAGATCCATGAGCAGTTGACGCAACCAAGTAAATTCTGAGCAAGTAGCAGCCATAGATTAGTATTCAGCCTCGACTGATGATCGAGATACCAAATTTTGTTTCTTAGACTTCCATGAGATGAGAGAGGAGGCCAACAAGATACAATAACTTGTAACAGATCGTCATGTGTCGGGACATAAAGCCCAATCGGAATCACAATGGCCTTCAAGTTGGAGTGCAGATGAGGATGAGAAAAGAATGCCTTGACCAGGAGTTCCTTTCAAATACTTGAGGATTTTTGAGCTGCAGCAAGATGTAGGGAAGAGGGTTGTGCCATGAACTAACTAAGAATTTGCACTGGGTAGCTGATGTCTGGCCATGTGATTGTGAGGTACAAGAGTCTGCATATAAGGCGTCTGTAAGAACTAGGATCTGGTAGTGGTTGTCCCGTGTCTTTGCTGAGTTGGTGGTTTTGTTCCATGAGAACTTTGGTAGGTTTAACTCCCAAAAAACCTGAATCTGCCAAAATATCAAGTGTATATTTCAGTTGGCATATGTGGATGCCGTTTGAAGATCTAGCAACTTCAATGTCGAGGAAGTACCGCAAGGTTCCCAAATTTTTTATTTTGAATTGTTGGTTCAAGAAGACTTTGATTTTGGCAATAGACTCGAGTGAAGAGCTGGCAACTACTATATCATCGACGTAAACTAGTAGTGTAGAAAAATAAGTGCCATCGTGCCAAGTAAAAAGACTATAATCTGATCTTGATTGTGTGAAACCGAATGCTAGAAGTGAGGTAGAAAATTTTTCATGCCATTGTCAAGAGGCCTGTTTAAGGCCATAAAGGCTACGAAGTAATCGACAGACTTGGCCAGGCTTGCCTTTGTGATATCCCGGCAGTAAACGCATGTAGATTTCCTCATGCAATTCTCCATTGAAAAAAGCATTGTTTACGTCAAATTGTTGGAGGTGCCAGCCACAGACGGCTGCTAATGCCAAAAGGGTTTTGACAATGACCATTTTTGCCACTACAGAAAAGTTTTCATGATAATCGATTCCCTCTTGCTGTGTGTACCCTTTAGCAACTAATTGGGCTATCTTTCTTTCAATAGTTCTATCTGACAGATATTTGGTCTTACAAGTGTATTTTTAATTGATGGCTACTTTACAGGGAGGCAGGTCAGTCACGACCCAAGTTTTGTTTTGGAAAGCAGCCAGTTCTTCCTCCATTGCCTTGCACCAGCCAGAGTCCTTGACATCTTGTTGATATGTGTGTGGGTCAAGTTGTGAGGAAATTGCGGCAGAGAATGATACAAAACATGGAGAGTAACTATGGTAAGAAAGTGAATTAGTGAGAGGAAAAGGTATACCTGAGTGAGTTCTTGAAGCCTTGGTCGACTTTGGAGTGGATGAATTGAAGAAAGCTTGCCGGCAGTGGAACTCCTATAGGTACTGTGGTGCTTGTTGGGCTCGAGTTGACCTGCGAAGAGGTGGGTGTTCAACAATGGGAGCAGGGTTGGTGGTGTATTGAGAAACAAGTGATGGTGAATCATCAATCATTAGGGAGGTCAACTGAGTGTTGAGTTTGAGGGCAAGGAATGAGCTACTGGTGATGATGTGTTTTCTGAGTTTGAGGGCAGAGAATGAGCTACTGGTGATGATGAGGTTGGTGTAGTTGTGGGCGTAGGAGTGAATGAAGTGTGGGTGGGAG
The DNA here is from genome assembly GCA_011037825.1 of Carya cathayensis. Lineage (NCBI taxonomy): Eukaryota > Viridiplantae > Streptophyta > Magnoliopsida > Fagales > Juglandaceae > Carya > Carya cathayensis. The sequence continues at coordinate 274,667 of QGSO01016352.1, read as the reverse complement.
TGAAAGAGGAACTTGGTTGACTGGGAATGATAGGATCAGGCAAAGTTATGAAGAGGATCGAATTAGGATGTGCAGAAGCATGTATGGTGTGGAAAGGAAAAAGTTATGAAGATAACATCTCTAGAAATGAATTTGGTTCTTGTGTCTAAATCAAGAAGTTTGTATCCCTATGTGTCGAAGGGATATCCAAGGAAGATGCACTTTCGAGCGAGGGAATCAAATTTTTTCGGCCTTGGGAAAGAGTGGATGCAAAAGTAAGACAGCCAAATACTCTCATGCAATTATAGGATGGGTGCGAGTTAAATAATATTTCAAATAGAGTTTTATTTGATAAGGTGGGAGTGGGTATACGATTGATGATATAGGCTGATGCCAATGTTGTGGTGGAGTTTTGGACTGAAATTGGAGGGCTTGAGCTATATTTAGGAGATGTTGATGTTTTCGCTCAGCCAACCCATTTTGTTGTGGGGTTTCGACACATGTTTTGTGATGTATAATTCCCTTTTGATTGAAGAACTCTTTCATTTGAAATTCCAAACCATTATCACTTCTAAGGATCTTGACTTTTGCATTAAATTGAGTTTGGACAAGATTATAAAAGGCCTCTATGCACACTCTAGTTTCAGATTTTGTTTTGAGTAGATATATCGAAGTTATTCGAGAATAGTCATCAACTATGGTCAGGAAGTATTTGGATCCATCATGAGCTTCAATGGAATTGGGTCCCCAAATGTCACAATGGATGAGTTCGAAAGTTTGGAAAGCTTTGTGACTACTGTTTGGAAAGGGAAGTTTGTGTTGCTTGGTCATAGGACAAAAACAAAATGGACTGTTATTAACTGAAAACAATTGAGATCAAACAACAGGATCAAAAATTAAAATTAACTTTGATAAAGGTGTGTGACCAAGTTGATAATGCCAGAGGTCGGATACCATGGTATTGCTGCTGGTAGCAACTGAAACTGAAATGTTTTTGTGTAAAGAAAATGAAAAATGATCAACTATGGCCATTAGAGACACCTCAATTTCTTACAAGTGGTATAGTCCATTCTTCAATTCACACACTCCAATCGTTGTGTATGACAAAAGGTCCTGAAAAAAGCAAGAATGTGAGAAGAAAATAAGGCAACATAAGAGTTAATTGGTAAGCTGTTTGGTAGAGATTAGATTGAAATGGAAAGATGGCACGCACAAGACATTTTTAAGAATTAAAGTGTCACTAATTTTTACTGTGCCTGTGTGTGTGACAGGTGCATCACTCCCATTAGGGAGCTTTACCATGTAAGAGACTTGAGCAGTAATTGTAAGGAAGAAAGAGGTGGTACAGATCATATGATCTGTAGCTCCTATGTCGATGATCCAAGGCATATCAGTAGGATGGTGCTTGTGTTTGTGCTGAAGCAGTGAGGCTAAAAGATATACCAGACATATTCGTTGCTTTGGAATCATTTGGAGAGGAGACGAAAGTTGTTTGGACGTGGTTGGCTAAGTGCTTAGCAGTGGAAGAGTCCTTTTGTTGTAGTAGGGACAGTAGCTGATGGTATTGGTCCTTTGTAAATGACATTTTCTCCTCTGAGTCCTCCTCTTCTTCTGCACAAGACAGGTTAGCAGAGAAAACATATTGTTTGTTCTTGTTGTACAGTTTGGGTCCTTGGGGTTAGCCGTGAATCTTGAAACATTTTTCTATAGTGTCCAATAATGTGACGGTGGCCACAAATGAGAGGTTCAGCATTTACAGCTCTAAAACAATTTTCTAATGTGTGTCCCTGTATCTTGCAATGGGTACAAAAAGGCCTTTCACGTTTGGATGTAGCTGATGGCTTGGTGTTTGCTTTAAAAACTATGTGACCCTTCTTGACGGCTAAGCCCAGGGAGTCAACAGAGGGTACACTGGAGAGCATATGGTGTTGTGCCTTTTGCTGCTGAACCATGGAGAAAACATTGTTTATGGGTGGTAAAAGGTCTAACATCATGATTTCGTATCTGGTCTTAGACTATGATTCATTCAAACCCATTAGGAACTTAATCACGCAGTCCCATTGGTATCTATCAAATAACATCTTAAGTTTCCCACAATCACAGCTAGGAATGGGGTCATAATACCCAATTCATCCCATAGAATTTCAATTTTTCAAAGTAAATACTTATAGAGTCTTATTCTTGTTGTAGGCCAGCTGAGGCTTTCTTTAATTGAAAAATGTGTGGACCATTTTGCTGCATAAATTGGTCCTTCAACTCTTCCCAGATGACAGAGGTTTCATCAACCAAAGCAATGCTGGACTTGAGTCTTTGCAGCCATGAAACTACAAAATCGTTGCAGCATTCCCAGGCATGAAAAAGTGGATCACTCGGATCCTTGGGTTTGGGTATTGTACCATTGAAGAAGCCAAGTTTATTTTTGGCTCGTAATGCGCAACACATGGCTCTGGACCATACTGTGTAGTTGTCTGTGGTAAGTAAGTCTAGTACCAGAGGAATGGAGGGATTATCTCCATGGTCTAAGTGGTATGGGTTGATGACTTTGTTGAAATCAAGAAAGATGGATGTGGGGGAAGACTTATCGGAATTCATTTTGGCATTCTGTATTCATCCCCTCTATTGAGAAATATTAGATGAAAACATTTGCTCTTGATACCATGTAAGAAAAAGAAATTCAAGAGGATGTTAGAAGGCAACGATCTTTGGGAAAATGCAAAGAAGAATTTATTCATTCAAAAAAATTGAATTTATAGAGAGAGAGGTACTCAATATATGTAGTGTGTCTATGTAACTAACTAACTAAAGACAAAGGAATATACAATTGTAAATAATAAACTATACAATTTTACTATAGCCAAAAAACACAAAAATGTCCATAACAAATTCGCTCATCATCCTTCTTCACATTTTCTCTCAGCTCCTATGCAAACACGTAAGCTTGTTGCATGCATTTCATCAGCACCATCGAATGTATGAGCAGGGGCAGTGTACTGATGATGATCATGTTCCAATATCTGGATCCAAAGCTACAAAGCTGATTTCTTTCACTACCGACGTAGTTGTTGTATTTTTTAGACACGCGCTTGACTTTTATGAAATAGTACTGATGACGTCTTCAAAGACTCGAGGGTTGCAATAGGAAAGATATTTACTGCTTAGAAGTAATCTACCTTTAATATCTATGTTCAAATGAAAAACGTCTCGGAGACTTCTTGTAGCGTTTCCTTATGTCAATTGTGACTGCTACGTTATATTAATATCTATAGGGTGAAACTTTTATGTTCTCTCTCTATCTCTCTCCCGTGGAAAAATGGACCTAGCCAGTAGCTAAACACGTATTTGCTCCCTCGATCAAGTTTCCCTGCATGATCAACCAAAGCAATGCTGGACTTGAGTCTTTGCAGCCATGAAACTACAAAATCGTTGCAGCATTCCCAGGCATGAAAAAGTGGATCACTCGGATCCTTGGGTTTGGGTATTGTACCATTGAAGAAGCCAAGTTTATTTTTGGCTCGTAATGCGCAACACATGGCTCTGGACCATACTGTGTAGTTGTCTGTGGTAAGTAAGTCTAGTACCAGAGGAATGGAGGGATTATCTCCATGGTCTAAGTGGTATGGGTTGATGACTTTGTTGAAATCAAGAAAGATGGATGTGGGGGAAGACTTATCGGAATTCATTTTGGCATTCTGTATTCATCCCCTCTATTGAGAAATATTAGATGAAAACATTTGCTCTTGATACCATGTAAGAAAAAGAAATTCAAGAGGATGTTAGAAGGCAACATCTTTGGGAAAATGCAAAGAAGAATTTATTCATTCAAAAAAATTGAATTTATAGAGAGAGTGGCACTCAATATATGTAGTGCGTCTATGTAACTAACTAACTAAAGACAATGGAATATACAATTGTAAATAATAAACTATACAATTTTACTATAGCCAAAAAACACAAAAATGTCCATAACAAATTCGCTCATCATCCTTCTTCACATTTTCTCTCAGCTCCTATGCAAACACGTAAGCTTGTTGCATGCATTTCATCAGCACCATCGAATGTATGAGCAGGGGCAGTGTACCGATGATGATCATGTTCCAATATCTGGATCCAAAGCTACAAAGCTGATTTCTTTCACTACCGACGTAGTTGTTGTATTTTTTAGACACGCGCTTGACTTTTATGAAATAGTACTGATGACGTCTTCAAAGACTCGAGGGTTGCAATAGGAAAGATATTTACTGCTTAGAAGTAATCTACCTTTAATATCTATGTTCAAATGAAAAACTCTCGGAGACTTCTTGTAGCGTTTCCTTATGTCAATTGTGGGAGCTTCGGCTCCCTTCCCCCTCCCTCCATCTCTCCGCCTCCTTCTCCCCCCCCCCCTCCCGGTTTCTTGTTTTTTTGGTTTTTTTCTGTGTTTTAGGTAAATAAGGGAGCTTCGTAGATTTGGAAGACTCCGGCGACCACCGACCACCACGCGCCCCTCCATGGCGTTGCCTAGCCATCGATCTACAAGGTCACTGAAAACGGCGACAGAAGAAGAGGCGATTGGCCCCCACACGCGGGTTAAATGCTCCCGACATTCGAGCGCGTGATAGCCACTCGCCACCGGGAAGCCCTCTACTGACTCCACGAGAGGCGTTTCTGGTTCCTGTGCATTGGAGACATCCATGATCGGCGTCGGTTCCCTTCCAACGGGGCGCGTGTTCTGCACTCACCACTGTTCCGACTGGATACACTGATTTTCCGTGTATAGTGTATTCATTATAATTTTTTTTATCACGTCTTTTCTTTTTAAAAAAATAAAAATCCAAAAATTAGTACCTTCGAAATTTATTCGAATGGTGTGGTCTCCCCCTCCGCTTGGCAGTGATGGTGGGGTTGTGTATCCTATCCCGCTTAGTCGGGTATAGAGCTTTGTATCTCTATCTTGGATAGAGGTGTGCTGTCTGTTAGACTTTGGTCTATAGAGATTAGTCGTTTGGATTAGACTATGTCAACCGCTTTAGCGTGTTGAGAAGCTTCAATCGTTTGTATTGACTTGTTGTTTAAAATCGAAATTCTAAATCCGCATATATAGAATGAAATCCTTTTTTCAAAATATATATATATATATATATATATATATAGAGTGAAACTTTTATATTCTCTCTCTATCTCTCTCCCATGGAAAAATGGACCTAGCCAGTAGCTAAACACGTATTTGCTCCCTCCATCAAGTTTCCCTGCATGGATTTTCGAGAAACAAGACTGCTGAAAGGGTCGTTCTGAACCCGTATGTATAAATCCGTATCTTAGATAGGATTTATCATCAAACGTGTTGTCTCACGCGCATTAAAGCAGACTATCCAGCAGCAACTGTTGCTTCGTTTGCAGTAGTAGTACTGCAATCTGCAACAAAACCCCAAAAAACAATGAAATTCGGAAAGGAATTCGCGGCACAGATGGTGCCCGAATGGCAAGAAGCATACGTGGATTATGGTAAACTCAAAACCCTGTTGAAAGATATCCTACGCTTCAAGCAAAGAAACCGGCCACCAACCACCCCGGCCAGCCTAAAGCGAAAGCTCACACTTTAAAGAGCTTTTAGAGGCCTTACACAAAGATACAACCACTACCCCACAAGCCCATCCACTACTCGCGATGATGATCATGACATTGAAAGCCAAGCCATTCTCGTAAATTCAGTGAACCGGGATGGCTTACAAAGCTATCAAACTACGTTTCTAATGTCCTCCGACAAAGGGGGAGAGTACGAGTTGGTTTACTTCAGGAGGCTCGACGATGAATTCAATAAAGTGGAGAAGTTTTACAGGTCTAAGGTGGAGGAGGTGATGAAGGAAGCGGATATGTTGAATAAGCAAATGGATGCTTTCATTGCTTTTCGAATAAAAGTGGAGAATCCTCAAGGATGGTTTGATAGATCAGTTGAGATGACTCGTCTTGCTTCAGATGTTGCAGCTTCTGCAGCTGCATTATCAGCTTCAACGCCGAGAGGGGCCAGAGCAAGTGGTAAGTTTTGTATATATTACGAAGCTGTTAATCGAGCTTTTTCAATTATAATTTCAGATTATGTTAAAAAAAAAGCCTGAAGACTTGTCAAGATTGAGTACTCTCTCTCCAATTACACATATATGCAGGAAGACTTGTCATGTCGATGGATGTGATTGAAGAGGGGGTATCGAATAGCCATGGACGATCAGAAGAATCAAGTGATCAGGAAAAAGACGAGGAGGAGACCATTGATGTTGTTAATCAAAAGGTTCAAGAACAGAGGCCGAACAACATCAGGGCCAGTAGACCAGCTCCCCTGGAAATACTTAATCGTGTGAAAATAAACAACACCCTGGAGACTCCTCGCTCCACCATTAAGAGCTTGCTCCATTATCCTATGCAGACGGAGCTAAATTTCAGCTGGAAAAATCTTAAGAAAGTTGAAGAACAACTGAAGCGGGCTGTCATTGAATTTTACCAGAAGCTTCGGCTTCTCAAAAGCTTCAGGTATTAGACATATATTGCTAGTTTTTTATTAGATCTGGTTGGATTTTTCTTGTCTTCTTCTTTTTCTTTTCTTTCCACTAATGAAGTAGATACTTTTCCTTGAATGAGACAGCTTCTTGAATACACTGGCCTTTTCAAAGATCATGAAGAAATATGTTAAGGTATTTTCCTTCACCGAAAAGAGTGAACTTCTTTTCCAATTGGGCATTATCATCATGTCTCAAGCATATTTTAGCCAAGACGTTACTGGCAAGCTTAGAAGAGGAAATATCATCCATGAAATATTTAACTGAAATTGGGAAAAAGTACAGTGGAGTTGGGACCATTATTCAAGTATGATTTGTACAAGCCAACTAGTAAAATAACAATAGCTATAGATACAATTCTTAATCAACAAGTACAACATATAATATGTGTTTATGTTCTAGTAAGGCGTATCTGTTTGTTATTTTACGCCAATAATTAAAAATAGTTACTTTCCTAATCATCTCTCTTCACGTTTTCAACAACCAGGGTCGTCTGTTTTTAATGTGTTTATGATATCCAGGTTCCAAGAGGGGGGGGAGAACTGACAAAAATTACCAACTTGACCTTTAGCCCAAGTGTTGTATTTGGTTATTTAGAAAAACCTCTTTTTGGGAGAGGACTAGATATTTAGTGTATAGCCGGCCTTTCTCTTTTTCCAAGAGTTAAACATTGATATTTTGGTCCTTGTATTTATACCTTGACACTGCAGATTACTTCAAGGGATGCATCAAAATCTACATGAAGATGGTGGATAACTCCTTCCTCGGAAGCTCTGATGAGGTGAGATTTCTATATTCCTAGTCAAAGTACATTAAAGCATAGAAGGATCATTCCACCTCGAATGAATCAATCCAAGGAAGTTAATTATTGATTATTGATAAGATTCACTACTTTTTCAACTTCTCAAAAGAAGTTAAATATATTTCAACATATCTCATACATTTAAACACACATCTCAATCTACTTTATACGTTCAAATAATCTCAATGAAATCCACGAAACACTACTATTCACAAATAGACTCAGATCATCTGAGATCATCTCGGCATCTAAACGCAGTAAGCCTTCACTTACGGGAAATTGCTACTTGCTTTGTCCAGTCCTGCTATTTCCTTCTATTCTGATATATATAAGCCACTTGCCATTGTAGGTTACCAGACTTATGGAGAGGACTGAAGCTGCATTCATCAAGCATTTCTCCAACTCTAACCGCACTAAAGGCATGAACATCTTAAGACCCACGGCAAAGAGAGAAAGACATAGGACTACATTTTCCAAGGGTAAGATCTTTGATCTAGAATGAATTAAACTTCTTAATTGAGAAACAATTATCGGGATGAATCTAACGTCCATTTCTTTTCCTTTGGATCTGTTCATTGGAAAACTTTTCAGGTTTTTTCGCTGGCTGTACCGCAGCTCTGATATTAGCTCTTATTTTAATTATACGCGCTCGTAATATCATGAAACAGAAAGGGGCGACAGAGTTTATGGAGAACATGTTTCCCCTGTACAGGTAACTTTCATTTCTGTCTAGGATTCGTTGTGAGCACCTTTAAGCTTTTCAAAATAAAAGATTCAGATGAATATGCTTTCAATCCAAGAAAGAGGAAATTAAAAACATTCTCTAGTTTTCCAATGTTAAACTTCCTTCCTCGCTCGCAGTTTGTTTGGCTTCATAGTTCTGCACATGTTAATGTATGCTGCCAACATATACTTCTGGAGGCGGTACCGAGTCAACTATTCCTTCATATTCGGCTTCAAGCAAGGAACCGAGTTGGGCCACCGACAAGTTTTCCTCCTCAGCTTTGGTCTTGCAATACTAGCACTAGCTAGTGTCCTCTCAAACCTTGACATGCAAATGGACCCAAAAACGAAAGATTATAAAGTATTTACAGAACTTCTGCCTCTCAACTTGGTTCTTGTAAGATCATATATGTACAAGTACTTTACCTGCTTTTTCCCCATCTAATTCTGAATATATATACCGTACTGAACTTTATCCTCTCTTTCTGATCTGCAGTTTGTAGTTATCTTATTATTCTTTCCATTCAACATACTGTACCGTTCAAGTCGCTTCTTCTTCCTCACATGTCTCTTTCACTGCATCTGTGCTCCTTTGTACAAGGTATTGTGGTCGACAATTGATCATGATGCAAGAGATTAATGAAATTGAACTGAGGTGGGTGTTTGTAATAATTAATAAACATGTGTGAATTTCTTTATATGACAGGTCACGCTCCCAGATTTCTTCTTGGCAGATCAGTTTACTAGCCAAATGCAAGCCTTGAGAAGTTTGGAGTTCTACATATGCTACTACGGTTGGGGAGACTACAAGCACTGACAAAACACTTGCAAAGACAGTGGCGTATTCAAGACTTTCTACTTCATTGTTGTAGTGATTCCGTACTTGTCTCGACTCCTTCAGGTTCCCAACTCACATTTAGAGCATTCAAAATAGTCTTGAATTCCAACATCGATTAATCTACTCCACTTTCGATTAAAATAGATGGGTCAGCCTGCCTTTTGGTATGCACGTGAGGCTTAAGCTTTTAAAAATAAGTGATATTTTAACGCTCAATTTCTTCTTTTGCCACAACTCATAATGATTATTGTTGCAAGGACTTATTCCCTCCTCTTTTTCAGTGCCTCCGTCGCTTATATGAAGAGAAAGATGCTATGCAAGGATACAACGGGCTGAAGTATTTTCTGACAATTGTGGCTGTTAGCATGAGAACAGCTTACGGTCTCAAAAAGGGATTGGGTTGGGAGACGCTAGCATGGATTTTCTCATCCATTGCAGCAATTGTCAGTACATATTGGGACCTTGTCTTCGACTGGGGACTCCTGCAACGGCAATCTAAGAACCGATGGCTGAGAGACAAGCTTCTGGTCCCTCACAAAAGTGTATATTTTGGAGCCATGGTGAGTAAAACGACTTCAACTGGAGAGTTTTCATCAACATTTGACAATAAACCATCTTTTTGTAATTTCATGGTCATATATACAGGTGTTGAATATCGTCCTCAGGTTTGCTTGGTTCCAAACAGTTTTGGGTTTGGAAGTGTCTTTCTTACATAGAGAATCTTTAATCACCATTGTAGCCAGCCTAGAAATCATTCGCCGTGGGATTTGGAATTTCTTCAGGTAACCAAAATTGTCGGTCATTTTGGAGAAAAATTTCTAAACATGTTTATATAAGCTTAATGTTTTATGGATAAGAAAGGGGACTATCTGCATGTTGAGAATTTGCGCAAATTTAAATGTTTTCAATTTCTTGTGATTTACATCAGGTTGGAGAATGAGCATTTGAACAATGGTGGCAAGTACCGTGCATTCAAGTCTGTTCCCCTACCCTTCAACTATGATGACAACGAAGACAAGGATGAGTAGGAATCAAGGACGGAGCTAGCACACTGAAAACCAAGAGAGAAAATCAATTTTTTTTTGGTCCACAGTCCACTATATTCCTTGTGAAGGCAGTCCACCAGTCTCAAATGGTGTATTTTTGTTCGATTAAATTCAATTTCATCATCAACGAAATTTAAATGCAAGAGCAAGGTAGAAGTGATGTTGCCAAACTGTTATGAGATTTCTGCCAATGTTTGATGCCTTCTCAACAGCGACAGTCTTTGATCTTGAATAACATAGGAAGTACTACTAACTCTTGAAACAAAAATCTGGCACTTTAGAGTTCCTGATCTGTATATCGTAGTGTCCAGTGAGGAAGGAGAAAAATATTTGTTGCTTCATGTTATCCAGTTGGAAGCCTGCTAATCCTACGGCTATAAACTTTCAAATTTGCATTCACTTCTAAAACCCCAAAGTGTGAGATACATGCCAGAAACTGAATTAATCAGCTAAAGGTAAACACATTATTTCAGACTCTCATGAAATGCATTCATCGAAAGTAATAGAGAACCATTAGTCTCAAGATTGAAGGTTGCTCACATCAAAGGTAACACTACATTTTATTCGACTAAGGGTTGGTTTGGATTCAGAGATGAGATGGTTTCAATATCACTTTGTATAGAGAGATACTCTCCAATCCAAAAACTTTGTCTTACTTCATTAGATTGAAAATCATTTCACTTCACTAACGACAAAGGGAGAATCTCGCGGTGATGGAGTCCACTGGGCAAAAAGCTTGCATGTTGGTGTGAGGTGAGAAAATGGCCGTGGTGGCAAGTAAGCATGTTGTGAATAAGAGAGGGTGGTGAGATGGTTTGGTGTGGGCCTTCTATGGCTAAGGAGTCCATGACCACTTCGTGGGTAAAAAGCTCATGGTCGAGGGAGGGTGGCGAGATCTTTCATCCTTGGGTGAGAAGTTCATGGTGAGATCCGGAGTCCGTTGTTGTGCGACCAGTAGGGAAGGTCCCACCGGCACTTTCTGTTGCCAAGGAATATCATGTCGGCGATAGAAAACGCTGACATGTCTTGTTGTGGCCACTAGTAGCCTCAGCAGGCCGTGTGAAGCTAGTGGTGACAACGTCGCTTGAGTGGTCAACAAACACTTTGCTGATAACGAAAATCGCCGATCATCCTGGTGTTGGCTGGTGGTGGCCATGCTCGCCCACGGATGCCACGGGGAGGGCCCCTTTGGATGCACGACAATTTGCACCCACTACCCACCCTTCCCTTCACGGATGCACTCTATGTTCATGAACATTGGCTCAGGGCCACAGCGAGCACAACCTTCTTGGGCCGGTGACCATTCTCGCTACAACAAAAGGCACTGACAGTTACCGAGTTCATGCTTGGAGGCTCACGGTGTTACATGCACTTTTGATTCCACTATGCATGTAGTGGGTGATGACTATGCTACATGCACAGTGGGTGTATATGATACGTGCACAGTGCAAAAGTTAATTTAGAAAATAAAATTACAGTTGATAGAACTCATATCTATCAAATCTCCAAAAAGTTAAAACCATATCATCTCACTTCCTAATCTAAATATACAAAATTTTTAAAAATCATATCATCTCATATCAACTCAACAATCTTACTAATATTCACAAACTATCTCAACTCATCTTTGAATCTAAATGAGACTTAAGAGATCATACAAGAACTTTTCTTTGAGGTTCTAAAAGGAAACTCTTTCTTGAAAACAAGTCGACAACCATATAGCTTACCTCTAATAGTTGGTCAAGCAAAACTTTGATTACGATCTTTCATTCCTTATATAAAGGTATGTTGTTGATATTCTTACATTCCAATCAATTTATAACATTTAAACATAACAATAACTAATTTATAAAAAGTTTAAAACACAAGTAAATTAGTAAATGTGATACCATATATGATAAAGATAAGAGTAAGTGATGTATGAGATCTCACATTGTTTGGGAATGAGAAATTCTTGCTCTTTATAAGATTTTAATGGGATTCCAATTGTATCAATGACTAATCTTTTTAAAATATAAGCTATATGATTTGAATTTTCTATTAGGGCGTTACGTAAAAGCAAGCCTTGACAGATCACTCTTGAATCAAAGAATCCCCAAAGACCATACTTTCCAAAAAACACATATCATTGCCACAAAGAAAACAACATTAGAACCCTTACACTTTTTATATCACTGTGATATAGCATGAATCAAATCAAATTTGGGTACTTGAATAAATATATCCATGCACTCATGATTTTTCATAATATGTTGAATTTGAGTGATTGCCCATCTCCAACCTTTACTGCCCAACCTTAGAATGGACATATGTGGACTATTGGAAAATATAGAAATAAATAATGTGTGCATATTCCTTGTAAAGTAGAAAATAAAGAAAGTAACACGAAATCACGTGTTGGAATTAGGTGTAGGTGTATGGTATAAGGTTTCCTTCTAACATTTTTCCATAAAGAAGTAGTGGCATTGAAAACTTCTATGCCATATACCATCCATATGACATAATTTGATTTATAAGATTAAGATTTTAAAATTTATTTTACAAATTAAATTATATCAAGTAGATAGTGTGCAATGCGATAAAATGTCAAAACTGCATGATTAAGTTGTTAAAGTGAATAAATCATTTAAGAAAAAATTAATTGAGCACTTAATTATGTAATAAATTATAGTACTAGAGTCAATTGAAAAATCCTGATATATTGCACTTAAAAAAAGGTTTATAATACAGCTAGTTGTAATAAGGATAGTTACATTGTTAAGACACACTAGAGTTAAGACACACTAGAGTTAATACACTTTTCCAAATTTCTTTATAAAATATAATAAAAAATTCAACTTTTTCAAATCCCAACACACTCAAAATATTTAAAACTAATATTCTAACAATATTTTATTCAACTCAACTCAGTTCAACCCAACATCTAAACACAATCTAATCTCCCCATTTTACCTCTATGGTGTTAAACACTAAACTCTAATTATTGTACGGTAATTTTGAAATTAAGGCTACCACTTGGACTGGCCGACAGGAGCAGGAGAGGCCCACACACTTAGGCATGGCATGAGAGACACAAGGGCATGTAAAATTCGCATGAACCAACACAGTTCTTTGGAAATCGTGGCCTCAAGCGCGCAGTAGGGTCACTGGATCGTGGTCTCAACATGGTGCAGGAGCTAGCCTCAAGCTAGGTAGCAGACTCACACGCTGGAGCGGAGGGCTGAAATGAAAATGTAAAAGAAAGAGAGGCATATAAAAGAAAAAAAGGACGTTGGAAGGAGGGNATTGTCAGTACATATTGGGACCTTGTCTTCGACTGGGGACTCCTGCAACGGCAATCTAAGAACCGATGGCTAAGAGACAAGCTTCTGGTCCCTCACAAAAGTGTATATTTTGGAGCCATGGTGAGTAAACGACTTCAACTGGAGAGTTTTCATCAACATTTGACAATAAACCATCTTTTTGTAATTTCATGGTCATATATGCAGGTGTTGAATGTCGTCCTCAGGTTTGCTTGGTTCCAAACAGTTTTGGGTTTGGAAGTGTCTTTCTTACATAGAGAATCTTTAATCACCATTGTAGCCAGCCTAGAAATCATTCGCCGTGGGATTTGGAATTTCTTCAGGTAAACAAAATTGTCGGTCATTTTGGAGAAAAATTTCTAAACATGTTTATATATGCTTAATTTTTTATGGATAAGAAAGGTGACTATCTGCATGTTGAGAATTTGCGCAAATTTAAATGTTTTCAATTTCTTGTGATTTACATCAGGTTGGAGAATGAGCATTTGAACAATGTTGGCAAGTACCGTGCATTCAAGGCTGTTCCCCTACCCTTCAACTATGATGACAACGAAGACAAGGATGAGTAGGAATCAACGACGGAGCTAGCACACTGAAAATAAAGAGAGAGAATAAATTTTTTTTTTGGTCCAGAGTCCACTGTATTCCTTGTGAAGGCAGTCCACCAGAGTCTCAAATGATGTATTTTTGTTCGATTAAATTCAATTTCATCATCAACGAAATTTAAATGCAAGAGCAAGGTAGAAGTGATATTGCCAACTGTTATGAGATTTCTGCCAATGTTTGATGCCTTCTCAACAGCGACAGTCTTTGATCTTGAATAACATAGGAAGTACTAACTCTTGAAACAAAATCTGGCACTTTAGAGTTCCTGATCTGTATATCGAAGTGTCCAGTGAGGCAGGAGATAAATATTTGTTGCTTGATGTTATCTAGTTGTAAGCCTGCTAATCCTACGGCTATAAACCTTCAAATTTGCGTTCACTTCTAAAACCCCAAAGTGTGACATACATGCCAGAAACTGAATTAATCAGCTAAAGGTAAACACATTATTTTCAGACTATCGTGAAATGCATTCACCAAAAGTAATAGAGAACCCCTAGTCTCAAGATTGAAGGTTGCTCACATCAAAGGTAACATTGCATTTTATTCGGTTAAGGGTTGGTTTGGATTCAGAGATGAGATGATTTCAATATCACTTTGTATGGAGAGATACTCTCCAATCCAAACACTTTGTTTTACTTCATTAGATTGAAAATCATTTAACTTCACTAATGACAAAGGGAGGATCTCACGATGATGGAGTCCACTGTGCAAAAAGCTTGCCTGTTGTGGTGAGGTGAGAAAATGGTCGTGGTGGCAAGTAAGCATGTTGTGAATGAGGGAGGGTGGCGAGATGGTTTGGCGTGGGCCTTCCACGGCTGAGGAGTCCACGACCACTTCATGGGTAAAAAGCTCGTGGTCGAGGGAGGGTGGCAAGATCTTTCATCCTTGGGCGAGAAGCTTGTGGTGAGATCCGGAGTCCGCTGTTGTGCAACCGATAGGGAAGGTCCCACCGGCACTTTCTGTTGCCGAGGACTATCACATCGGCGATAGAAAATGCCGACATCTCCAGTTGTGGCCACTGGTAGCCTCAGCAGGCCATGGGAAGCTAGTGGTGACAACGTCGCCTGAGCGGTCAACAAGCACTTTGCCGATAATAGAAATTGCCGGTCATCTTGGTGTTGGCTGGTGGTGGCCATGCTCGCCCATAGACGCCACGAGGAGGGCCCCTTTGGGTGCACGACAATGTGCACCCGCTACTCGCCTTTCCCTTCACGGATGCACTATGTTCATGGACAACAAAATGATGTGAACCCGCAGAATTAGAATTCCTTGAACCCACAATCGATTTGAAAACTCACCCAAGAAAGTCAAAATCAAGTCAATTGGATGGAAAAATCTAGACCCGATGAGAACTCGTTTCAAGAACCTAGATTATATTAAAATCTAGACCCATTGAAAAACCCGTCTCAAGAACCCAGATTACAAAGGAAGAACGCCACAAAGGTTGTGATTTACCTTTGATAAGTTCAAACGTTCAATCACGAATAAGAGGAGATAAACTCAACTCAAAATGAATAAAATTCATCAATTACATAAACTTTCATATATCGTCTAAAATGAGGTAAGTGGTTTAAATAAACAATCCCCAAAAACCCTAAGTGAATAGTATTGCGGTACTGTAGCATGAACAGTGTCCCGCTACTGTAATTTCTAAAACCCTAATTAAAATAATATAATAACTTTCCAAATAATCCCTTGGCCAAAATACACAGCCTTCCCAAAAACCCTAGTTCAGAATAAATAAGACATATGTGGCTAAGTATCCTCAAACCCATTTATTCTAAACTAATAATAAAAATCATTTAAACCAATTAAAAGACTTAACAACAACATGCCCTATCTCTAAGTCATGTCTTCCAAAACTTGGATCAAGTGGATCAAAACTGGTTCTCCTTCTTTCAAGCCCATCTTGAGTGTTAGACTCTTGCTAGCTTCATCCTAATTGGATTGCATCAATCCTTGCAATGCTTTCTTGATTTTCTTGGCTCTTAATCTTGTAATTGATCCTTAAGACTTGGTCCGCCTTGGGACCCATCATTCCCCCTCTCCTCAAAAGGATTCGACCTCAAATCTCCACCTAGATCAAAGGGAAAAAGATCAGAAACATTAAAACTAGCAAAACTATGGATTTTCTCAAGAATGTGAAAAGGTCTATCCAAGCCACTCATGTCATCAACAAGCAGAAACATCAATACTAAAGGAGTAAGTGGATTAAAATCATATACAATTTGAAGATGAGAATATAAATTGATAGTATGCATGGTTCTATTACATGCAAACTCTAACAAAGGCAAACGATACTACTGCAAATGTTCATGCAACAAGTCAATGAAAGGCAAATGATACTCTCACAAACGTTCATGCAACACGTCTAAAGTCTACCTTACACCAAAATGACCACTCCAATTATATGCAAACTCAATGAATGACAAATAAGACTCCCATCAATGGTCATGCAACACGTTTATAGTCCCATCAAACCACATCCATGTCTATCATATACAAGCAACTCACGCATAAAAGTAGTAGGCACACAAAGTCTAATCTATCTAAACAAGTTCCAATCTAGTTTATAGAACTTACCAAACTATGCTTTCTAATATACTCCATACACACTAGCCAAGCCATCATCATTAACATACAATTTATTATCACATTCAAGTCTCAATAATTTTGTATCTAAAATGATGACAAAGACATACCTTCTTGCTAAAGCATCAAACACAAAATTTTTCTTACCATGTGTGTACTTGATTACATGAGAAAATGTCTTAATGAATTGAACTCATTTGGCATGCATTATATTCAACTTACCTTGTCCCTTCAAGTTTATCAAGGACTCATGTTCTTCAAAGAAAGGTTGGGTAGGGATTATCGTTCCTGTCATAAAATCAATGTAATGCTCTATCTCTCTGATGGGTGACAATCCCCTAAGAACATCGCTAGCCAACACAACCTCATATCCCTGCAACAAAAAGATAACAACAGTAGGTAAAGATTCGTTAAGTTTGTTAGTATTAAAATTCACCTTAGCATAAAAACACACTTCTCTCTTTGTTTTTTTCTCTCTTTCTTCACTCTCGCTTTTCTTTCCACTCTCATTTGTCTTTTCACTCTCTTTTTCAACATCTTTTTTTGAAATCCCAGCCTCACAATTGTTTCTCAACTCATACTCTCTTTTTCTTGAGGTTTCAGCCTCACACTTTTCTTTTTTCTATCCCATTTCTCTCTCTCTCTCCTCTTTGTTCTCATTATTTCTTTCTTCCTTAATCTCACTCACACTCTTTCTTTTTCGCTCAACCTCACTTTTATTTTTTCTTTTTTTATCAATCTCACTTTCTCTCTTTCTTGTTTGATCAACCTCACTTTCACTCTTTTTTTTTTTTGTTCACTTTCACTTTTCAGCTTCAGTTGATTGTCATGAACCTGTGTCGAAGTTAAAAGAGAAAGTTTGATTGTTTTTCCATCTTTTTCAAAACTGTACATGTTCCTTAACCTTTCATGGATCACTTTCCTATCATATTGCCACGTTTCCCCCCAACAAAATATGACAAGCATGCATAGGCACTACATCACAAAACACCACATCTTGGTATTTTCCAATTGAAAAAGAAAGTAACACTTGTTTATTTACCCTAACTTCCACATAATCACTCAATCACTGCAACTTGTATGGTTTAGGATGTTTCAAGGTAGATAAATTCAATTTCTCAATTAAAGTAGTGCTAGCCAAATTAATACAACTCCTCCTATCAATAATCATACTACATACCTTATTGTTGATGTGGCATCTAATATGAAAAATATTCTCTCTCTACTGCTTCATATCATCTATTTTAAATTTTGTATTGAGAGCATGCCTAACAACAAGAGACTCACCATACTATTCATTCTTATCATACATATTCTCAATACTAGCATCACGTCTCCTCCCATCTTTTCCACCTTATAGATTTCTAATCACTGCACCTCGTTGATCCATCCTATCCCTCACTTTCCCGAACTTTCCCGAACAACAAATTTAACATTTCAAACTTCTGTTGCATGGATTGCAACACAAAGAATGAATTGTCTGCCACCCCCTTCAGTATTGAGTCACTATTATGAGACATCATAATGTGCTGCACAAAAAGAATGTTAGTAGTAAAAACCTCACACACTCTCTTACATGTTTACACTTGAATAATGACACTCCACTCATGTTTCACTCTTAATTGATGTTTTTCCAATAATGATCTCACTCTCTTGTCTTTTACCTCCAGAGTTTTCCCACTCAAGTTCTTTAAAAACTAATTAAACTTAATCAAGGCAATACAACCTGATTTTATCCTAACTAGTAATTATGTCCAAGAAACAAGAACAAGAGAAAACACGGAAAGAATAAAATGACATGAGACTCAACGAAATGATATGAGGGAAAGAATAATTACTAAACAAGATACCAACTATAATGATATATTCATGCCCCTTTGATGATAAGGTTCAATTAAATTTTTTTTTTGAATTATTTTTTTGAATTTTTATTTTCCTCTCTTTTCTTTTCTTTTCTTTTCATTTCTTTTCTTTTTCTCATCATTTTTCTTTTAATCACAAACAATTGATTCAATTGTGAAAATCAAACAATTGAATTCAAACACACAAAATTGACAGGAATAGAAGAGAATCAATGAAACGGTACTCCAAGCAATTGACAAACTTAGAGATGCAAGAAACCCTAGAAATTTCAAACCCTAGATGGTGCAAATTTTGGCAGCCCTCAAACAACAAATTTCACCACCCTATGATGATGAACATGAAGCCCAAATGATAGAGTAATTTGGCAGCCCTAGAAAAAATGAATTTCTGCATTTTTTTTTTTTTTGACAACCCTAGAACAATGACGCCCTAGAATTAAATTTAATGATATAAGAATAAAAAAATAGAATCAGACCTGATTGGAAACCTTGCTTTAAATACCAAATGATGTGAACCCGCGAAATTAGAATTCATTAAACTCACTATCAATTTGAAAACTCACCCAAGAAATCCAAAATCAAGTCAATTGGATGGAAGAATCTAGACTCGATGAGAACTCATTTCAAGAACCTAAATTATATTAAAATCTAGACCCATTGAAAAACACGTCTCAAGAACCCAGATTACAAATGAGGAACGCCACAAAAGTTGTGATTTACTTTTGATAAGTTCAAACGATCAATTACAAACAAGAGGAGATAAACTTAACTCACAATGAATAAAATTCATCAATTTCATAAACTTTCATATATCGTCTAAAATGAGGCAACAAGTGGTTTAAATAAACAATCCCCAAAAACCCTAAGTGAATAGTGTCACGGTACTGTAGCATGAACATAGTTCAGAAGAAATAAGATATATGTGGGCTAATCATTCTCAAGCCTACTTAATCTAAACTAATAATAAAAATCCTTTAAACCAATTAAAAGCCTTAACAACAACAGGCCCTATCTCTAAGTCATATCTTTCAAAGCTTGGATCAAGTGGATCAAAACTGGTTCTCTTTCTTTCAAGCCCATCTTGAGTGTTGGGCTCTTGCTAGCTTCATCTCAATTGGATTGCACCAATCCTAGCATTGCTTCCTTAATTTTCTTGGCTCTTGATCTTGTAATTGATTTTTAAGACTTGGTTCACCTTGAGACCCATTAAACGTGGCTCAGGGCCACGGCGAGCACAACCTTCTTGGGTTGGTGACCATTCTCCCTAAGGCAGAAGGCACCAACAGTCACTGAGTTCACTCTTGGAGGCTCACGGTGTTACATGCACTTTTGATTCCACTATGCATGCAGTGGGTGGTGACTATGCTACATGCACAGTGGGTATGATACGTGCACAGTGCAAAAGTTAATTTAGAAAATAAAATTACAATTGGTAAAACCTATATCTATCAAATCTCCAAAAAGTTAAAATCGTATCTTCTCACTTCCTAATCCAAACATACAAAATTTTTATAAATCATATCATCTCATTTCAACTCAACAATCTTACTAATATTCACAAACCATCTCAACTCATCTCTGAATCCAAATGAGACCTAAGAGATCAAACAAGAACTTTTCTTTGAGGATCTAAAAGGAAACTCTTTCTTGAAAATAAGTCGACGACCATATAGCCAACCTCTAATAGTTGGTCAAGCAAAACTTTGGTTACGATCTTTCATTCCTTATATAAAGGTATGTTGTTGATATTCTGGTTGCATTCCAATCAATTCATTACATTTAAACATAACAATAACTAATTTATAAAAAGTTTAAAACGTAGGTAAATTATTAAATGTGATACCGCATATGATAAGGATATGGATAGATGATGTATGAGATCTCACATTGTTTAGAAAATGAGAAATTCTTGCTCTTTATAAGGTTCTAATAGGGTTTCAATTGTATCAATGACCAGTTCTTTTAGAATATAAACTTTGTGATTTGGACTTTCTATTAGGACGTTACATAAAAGCAAGCCTTGACAAATCACTCTTGAAACGAAGAATCCCCAAAGACCAGAATTTCCAAAAAACACATATCATTGCCACAAAGAAAACAACATTAGAACCCTTACACTTTTTATATCATTGTGATATCGCATGAATCAACTCAAATTTGGGTACTTGAATAAATATATCCATGCGCTCATGATTTTTCATAATATGTTGAATTTGAGTGATTGCCCGTCTCCAACCTCTAGTGCCCAACCTTAGAATGGACATATGTGGACTACTGAAAAATATAGAAATAAATAATGTGTGCATATTCGTTGTAAAGTAGAAAATAAAGAAAGTAACACGAAATCACATGCTGGAATTAGATGTAGGTGCATGGTGTAAGGTTTCCTTGTAACATTTTTCCATAAAGAAGTAGTGTCATTGAAAACTTCTACACCATACACCATCCATAAAGACATAATTTGATTTATAAGATTAAGATTTTAAAATTTATTTTACAAATTAAATTATATCAAGTAGATAGTGTGCAATGTGATAAAATGTCAAAACTGCATGATTAAGTTGCTAAAGTGAATAAATTATTAAACAAAAATGAATTGAGCACTTAATTATGTAGTAGATTATACTACTAGAGTCAATTGAAAAATCTTGATATTTTGCACTTATAAAAAGGTTTATAATACAGCTGGTTGTAATAAGGACACTTACATTGTTAAGACACGCCAAAGTTAATCTCCCCATTTTACCTTTATGGTGTTGAACACTGAACTCTAATTGTTGTAGGTAATTTTGGAATTAAGGCTACCACTTGGACTGGCCGATAGGAGCAGGAGAGGACCACACACTTAGGCACAGCATGAGAGAGACAAGGGCATGTAAAATTCGCATAAACCAACACGGTTCTCTTAAAATCGTGGCCTCAAGCGCGCAGTAGGGTCCCTGGATCGTGGTCTCAACATGGTGCAGGAGCTGGCCTCAAGCTAGGCAGCAGACTCACGCACGCTAAAGCGAAGCACTGAAATGAAAAATTAAAAGAAGGAGAAGCATATAAAATAAAAAAAGGACACTGGAAGGAGGGGGGTTCCTGGGGGGAGAGAAGGCAGAAAATATTTTCTTCACCGCAGTTTTGTTTTTGCGCCTAGCAACCCTTCTATGAGTTTGAGATTTTACTTGTTTTAATTTTATTTTTCTGAAAAGATGATGCTAGGCTAACTTTGTAGCTTGAGTTGTGGAAAGAGTCTCGGCTTGATTTGGGATTTGGGTTAATGAAATTTTTGCTGGTGTAAATTTTCCTTTACTTTGTTGCAAATCAAATTTTTATTTGAGAATTGAAGGACTCTCTTGCTCTTGCTTTGTTGTTGAAGTAAAGGCACAACAGAGGCATGAATTTATCAAGGTTTCCTTTGATCAAATGCTATTGTGAATTTGGTTGGTGATATAGTGAAAACTTTTAAAGAAATGGTGCATGTCTGAACGTAGACTTTTAATTTTTCAATAATTGATTCCTTGACTGGATTCATGATTGAGATTTAGCACCCCCGAAAATGAATTGAATGTTGGATAAAAAAGAGGCCCTATCCGCAGCTCAAGTGTTTGATATATTGTCTTTTAGGAGCTGAATTTCAGCTCTTTCTAATTTCTTGATCTATTTCAATGTTACTCGATTCACTCATTTCTTTTTATTTGACAAGCAACCTGCAAAGAAAACCGATTCTTTTTTTTTTTTTGGAACTCTTCCACTCAAGAACAAAGACTTGTCCTCTTCATTAGTATATACCACATCGGTACATAATTATTTTCTTTGTTAGTTCTCTCCAAAGCTATCCAGACAGCGCTTTACAATCACCACAAATCATAACGCAGAACTTCTATGCTTTGCAAGAATCTTGTTGTCCATGTAAAAATAATCTTAGAACTCATCCATGTACTACTTCAGTACTTTGATAGCTTTTGTACTAGAAAGACAGATTTAGAAGACAATCACAGTACAAATGATTTCAAAGAAAATAATTATTTTTAAATATTATATAATTTTATTGGATGCCTTCAACTATGGCCAATGAATTAAATGTACTATTTTTTCAATTATTTATGCTGTTAAATGATATGTTGTCTTTATTAAAAATAGAAATTGAACAAATTGCTCTAAGAAACTGATTCTAATGACATTTAGAGATCTTGGTAATAAGAAAACATTGAATAATATATGTCTTTGACAAAAGTCATTTCCGTATCGCTTTTTGTCGGATACTATCTTTTAACATATATCAATGCATAGTCATTTTCATGTATTTAATTTGGCTAAAAATAATATATATATATATATATATATATATATATGAAAAGATTGCATAAAAATAAATTTATTATAAGTTAATATGATTTTATATAATACATTAAATCTATTTTATATTAAAAATATTTTTATAATTTGATATACTATATCAAGGCACATCAATTTATAATTTAATTTTATATAATTCGATTAAAATATTTTTCTCTATAAAAATATTCTCTTCTATGTGAACTCCTACACGGCTACACTTGTCTATGAACGGAGGGACATGGCAGTAATTTTATGTTTTAGCCAAATAGCCAACGTCGAGTCTCCGACGACCTTTGGTTTTCTATCACATCATCATCATCATATATCAGAGGTGTTTGGACGCGGGGTTAAACGCAAACCTAACTAAAAACAATCCTCCGAGAAGTAGGGTCATTTGTGGTACAAAATATTAGACCTCACGTGAATTGACTTTTTAACCTTTCAGAATCTTTCGCAATCACTTGATTATTGTATAAAAAACAAAAGAGTTCTTCTATATGCAAGCAGACCGGGGACGAAAATGCGCACCATTGATGACGTAGCAGTGAAAATATTTAAAAAAACAAAAAAATACGAGGCAAATGAAATCTTCTTCCACACGCTTTTTTCTACCATTTTTCCCTCCCAGCTCGTCTTCAACCTGCTCTGTGCGACCAGTCCCTCAGCTCCTTCAAGCAACTAGTTCCTCAGCTCCTCCACGCGACCAGCTCATCTGCACCACCGCCTCTGCACGACCACCTCCTCTGGTCGATTTGGTACGCTAAGTGCAAGAAGAGTTTTCCATGTTAAATACAGAGAAGAAAGAAAGGTCTGCCATTTTCATATCTTCCCTCCGTCTCCCCTCCATGGCTTCGACTCCTCCACAGGTGGCTTCTCCTCCACAGGTATTTCAGGTGGCTTCTCCCCTCCTGCTCCTCCTCAACTAAGGTCTCAGGTGTAGCTCTATTTTCTTCATTTTCATCTCCACTGCAGATTGGCGAATCTCCTCCGCGACCACCACCTAAGTAAGCCTCTCATAGTTGTCTCCGTCGGTCTCGCTTTCTTGCAAGCCTCTGTCAACAAGTTGTATCTCATTCTCTAGATTTCAATCTCTAGGATTGACGCAGCCCCCTTCACGGGGTCTCCATTTTGATAGCCTCTATCTCACAGTCGTCACTCTGCCTCTCTAATGGAATGCTAAGTTTTTGAGCCATTTATTCTAATGCCTGATATTTTATTGTTCTGGGTTTCTTACTATCAAAATGTTTGGAATCAGTTTCAACGTGAACCATTGCAAAGCTACGACCATGGCAAGGCACACTAGGTTGCTTGTATTCTGGAGCAGTGTGACCTGCACCCTGTATATACATATGTAGTTTTTCGATTGATTAATTGTAATTTCTTCATAATCATGACAACATTCTAATAAATAAGGATGAGAATTCAAACATTCCCTTACCTTCATAGTCACGTACGTCAACCTGTAGTGATCATTCATGAACTTTACTTGCAAATGTTAAAGAACCCAGGTGAATCCTAGAAGCACTCACCCTGCAATTTGACCCTCGATGAACCACTGCTCATGCTAATTAGTATGCAAACCAAATAGATCACTCATTTTCCTTGCACACTTTTTTGTGGAGAAAAAAAATTATAGCTGCAAGTTCTACTGGTCTACTGGATCTTTTACCATATTTTTGGCCAATCAAAATTGGTATACTTCCTGCAAAATGTTGCTTTTGTAAAGGAAATAACAATTGAATCAATTTATATCACATTACTTTCAAATTAGGCCATCAAATTAGGCCTAGGTAATTGGTCTATGGATCATACTATTATTGAAAATACTTTCATCAGTCATTTTCGATCCATTTATACTTCTTCAAAACCTACTTTCCCGGAAAGTTTAGAAGATCTTTTTGAGTAGCAAATTACAGACCAAGACAATGAGAATCTTCTAGCAGTTCCAAGTGAAGCATAAATAGTTGGGGCCCTAAAACAAATCCCTAATCACAAAGCACCTGGCCCAGATGGTATGACAGCTCTGTTTTATAGACATTATTGGAGCATCATTAAAACGGAGGTAGTGGAAGCAATGCAAAATTTTTTCAGAAGGGGTAAACTGCTGAAACAAATCAATCACACCAATATCATTCTCATTCCAAAAATTCCAAATCCAAATAACCCAAGCCATTACCGCCCCATTAGTCTCACCAATGTCATATACAAAATTATAACCAAAATAATGGCCAATCGTTTCAAGCTAACCTTAGATTCCATTATATCCCCTTTGCAAACAGCTTTCGTCCCAAGTAGAAACATAAAGGAAAATACTATCATAGCACATGAGTTGTTTCACCTTCTAAAGAAGAAAAAAGGAAACAAAGGAATGATGGCCCTCAAACTTGATATGGAAAAAAGCTTTTGACATGGTCGAGTGGGATTTCTTATTCAAGATAATGAGTTTAGTTGGTTACAGCCAAAACTGGATCAACTTGATTAAATAATGCATCACCACAGCTACTTTTTCTATTCTCATCAACGGCTCGTCGAGGGGTTTTTTCAACTCTCAAAGGGGATTAAGACAAGGAGACCCAATATCCCATTTTCTCTTCATTCTAGTAACAAAAGTTCTATCAATGATCCTTTTAAAAGAAGAAGCAAGAGGAAATTTGGAAGGAATCAAATTAAGCAGGCAAAGCCCACCAGTTTCACACTTATTATTTGCAGATGACACGATCATTTTCGCAAAGGCAACTACAAACAATGCCCAAGCAATTTCAGAAAATTTAACAAAATTCCAACAATGGTCAGGCCAAAAGATCAACATGTAGAAATCCACAATCTTCATCACAAGAAATGTCAACAATGCAGTCAAATCAGAAATTCATAATTGGCTACCATACAAAGTCTCTTCAGAAAAAATGAAGTATTTGGGTCTCACAACTACTAAGCAAAGTGGAGAAAAAGTTAGAAGGATAGAAAATGAAAATCTTATCACAGGCGGGCTGAACAATGCTAATCAGATCAGTAGCAAGTTCTATTCCAACATACAGCATGACAACCTTTATGATCCCCAAAACAGTCTGTAAGATCCTAGATACAAGCTTCAAGAACTTTTGGGGGGGATTTCCAAAAGATAAGACCCATAATCTGACTCTCAAATCATGGAAATCCATTTGCAAACCAAAAATCTCAGGTGGCCTTGGACTAAGACAAATGACAAACATGAATCAAGCTCTTCTTGCAAAAACAGGATGGGATATGTGTGAAAGACAGACTGGACTATGGTATGAAATTCTAAGATCAAAATATCTTGGAACATCAGATTTCTTGCAAGTTCAACAACGCCAATCAGATTCTTATTTTTGGAAAGGTATTCTACAAACGCGAGACACAATTACCAAAGGAAGATGTATTCAGATTAATAATGGTCTCACAACCAACATATGGGTAGCACCATGGATACCTACTAAGGAGAACTTTAAGCCTATCCCATTGCAGGGAATGGATCAAGCTCATCCAGATCTAATTGTCTCAGACCTCATCACAGGTAATCCAAGACATTGGGATACAAGGAAGATGCAAGACTTATTCAAGCAAGAGAGCACCACTGAAATTTTGAAAATCCCTCTACCAATCTTCTCACAGATCCAAGATAGAATAGTTTGGGCCCCATCTCAGAATGGAAAATTCTCCGTTAAAACAGCATATCAGGTAATTACCAATGGGTAAGAATCTTCATACCAACATGTTTCACAAAGCTTATTCAAGTCTTTATGGAAATTGAAAATTCATGAAAGGCACAAGCTATTGATATGGAAACTACTATGGAATATTCTTCCAACCAGAGCAAGAGTGAACGAAGTTATTTCAATCTCAATTTCGAATGAATGCCCAATGTGTAATCAAGCTAAAGAAACTACACTTCATCTCTTTATTAAATGCCCAATAGTGAGAATTCTATGGAGTCAAAGTTCTTGGCCTTTAAATCTAGGAGCTCTCCCGATTTCCTCAATTTCAGACTGGATCAAAATGATCATTTCTCCACATGAAGAGTTAGGCCTTCAAGCTTCAAAGATTCATTCTTTTCAACTTTTTGCAGCCATAACTTTAGATTTTATCTGGAAACAAAGAAATGACATAGTGCACAACCAACTTCAATTCAACATTGAAGAAGCAAAAATCCAACTGAATCACATCTATCTCAATTACAAAGACTCTTGGAATACGAAGCAAAAGGACAAGCAAGCAATATGGCAACCTCCACCAAATTTCCTGAGTTACTCATTTGATGTCGCAATCAGAGATACTTTCTCCACTCTTTTAGTTGTCTGAAGAGATCATAGAGGTAATTTTCAGAGTATTCAAACTGATAAAATCCAGTCCCAGAACCCTCTTGTCGCTGAAACAACAGCAACTCTCCTCGCCACCAAAATGGCGGCACATCCAAACATACTCAAGTTATTTTTGAAGGAGACTCACAATTGGTTTTATCAGCAATTTCAGACCAATCCTCTGCTCCAAACTGGTATATTTCCAATATCATCAAGGATATTCAACATCTGTATGCGAGTAATTCACTTTAGAGATTTGTCAAAATTTATCGATCTGCAAATCGATGCGCGCATTCTGTAGCGCAATGGGCAGCAACCAATCTTGTTTTTGGAAGCATACCCTTAGATGGCTCTTTCCATTTCTTTCTCTTCGATCCTCCTTGAACTTTTGTAATTGTACTTTGTAGTACCTTGCTTGTTTAGAAAAAAAAAAGAATTAAAGAACATATAATGAAGTAAAGGAACTTTCTTGAAAACATTTGGTAATTAGAGTAATCATAAGACACTTTTGTCTAGTAAAGGAACTTTCAGAGCCATATCAGTACTTAAACATCTTATGATTCATGTTGATGAAATGGTTAAAAAGGAAAACTATTAAATAATATGTAGGTTTGATGATACTTTTTTCTATAGTTCTAATGACTCACCAAGCACTTGATCATTCTGCATTTAATTGGAGGGATCATCTACAGGATGCAATTTGTCTACATATTGTGTATATTGAATTGACTAGACAATAAAAGTTGACGATGTTTGTTCAACATCCATAAATTGAGAGCCTACTACTTTGTCAACAGAGAATTGCCTGTTCACACAAAAAAAAAAAGCCTTGACCCAAACGTTTTCCATGAAGGAAAAAGCCCCGGTGCCGCCTGGGGTTGACCGCCCAGGTTGACCGCAGGGCAAAAAAAATTTTTTTTTTTTTTTACTTAGTGATTAAGGAAGTGATTTTAAGTGTATTGGTGTATTTTTTTTTTTTTACTTAATGATTAAGAAAGTGATTAAAAAAATGTGAAATGAAAAATGAAAAAAAAAAAAAAATTTTACGCTGGGCGTACCCGCCCAGCGGTATACTTGGGGCGGCACCGTAGCCTTACCCTTTCCATGAAAAACCATCTAAATGCCCTGGTTTTTTACAAGAGACATCTAGTGGAACTCTACAAATTAACATTATTGAAGTAAAAAATAATTAATCAACTTTAAATATAACTACTATTCTCCCAATTACTTTACCTACAAAGAGAAATGATTATTCATCTTTAAAGAGAAGTTCACTAGCAACTGAGAAAGTATATTTGATTGCATAGGATGATTGGAGAACAAGTTATTAAGTCCAGATTATATGGTTTCCACTTGAAGACCATGATTCCCTATTCCAATGCATATTTTTTTTGTATAAGATGCAGGTTATTATGTCAAGGTTATATTTTTTCCCCTTCTGGTTTGTAAGATGCAGTTCTAAGAGTCTAAGACTTACCACTGATAGATTTTTTCCACTTCACAAGTTTCTTACTTGGGTGAAGATTGCACATGATGCATATTGGAGGTTTTATTTTTGAGCAAGTTCAACCTTGTCAACAGTCACCCAAATCCACAATCCTGGGGTCAGAAGGAAGGAAGCTGTTTTTTTTTTTTGTTACAAAAAAAGTCATACTAGGCTTTTTGAGACCTGTAATATTTACTGTATATTCGTTTACTTTGTGTTTCATTTGCTGTAATATTTGCCAGTTATGAACTCAATTCAAAAACTATTGTTTCTCATTTCAATGGAATCTCTCCAAAACCATGTGCACAAGCTGTTTTCATTACACAACTTTTCATTACAAAGGTTAATTTAATGAATCTACAAATACTCCTTTTGTACATCATAACCAAAACATTTGAGAAGTATCAATACAGTTGATACATTCAAAATGATCTACTCCATACACATGAGATAGACAATAATGTCAACTATGATCTGAGGTGGATGAACATTTGCTTTCTTAGAATAATCCTGTGCGGCTGAATCCAGCATAGACTGCACCAAGTGAAAATCATCTTCACGGCAACGCAGCAAAACAGCAGGCTCTTTTAGCCTGAGCAAACTCTAGAACACAAAATCATTATCTTAGTAGCAATACCAGAGAACATAGCCTGAGCAAACTCTGGAACACAGAATCAACAACGTTTCATTATCTTAGTAGCAATTCCAACATACATCGAAGATTACATGGATTGACCTCTTGTGCATTTAACAGCCAAAAGCAATTGCAGCAATGCATACAAAACAAAGCATGTATTTTCTATACTTAGAAAATACCCAAGAACTATGAACAAAATTTACAGGATTTATAGATGTAAATGTAACTCCACCTCCTTCTTAAATGCCGAAGCAAGTTAATCGTGACTACCAACATATGATTTTCGAAATTGTACTATACTAGAAGACACAAATTCGGGAAGTCGGATTTTGATGACTTGAACAATCAGATCCTTCAGAAAACCTTTTATTTACAAGGTGATCACGGCTCATATTTAGAAGCTCCTTGGATGCCGCCTCTTTCATGGAATTAACGATATCATCTTGAGCCTGAAGAACTTTTATCCGACTAGCATTAAGCTGCATCAAGTACTCACTACAACGCACCAACATAAGAATCAATCATTTATCCCCAACGTTCTTGTTTCAATAAATTACAAGAATGACTATTTTCCAAAACCTTCTTCCATACATTGAATCCTATGTTTGTGGCAAAAAAAAATGCCCCTAACAATAGCATTTCAGCGATGCATTAAGTTCTTCTTTTATTTTTTAATCAATAAAGAAGAACTTTATTAATGAGAAAAGTAATAAAGTAATCCGAACTACAAAATGTGAGGAAATAAAGTAGTTGTGCGAATAAAAATGAGAAATCAAATAAGTATTCTAGGCGGATAAAAAAAATTACATCTTCTTTCAAACTTCGACCTGCTTCTCTTTCCACTCATACTCTTGCCTGATCTTCTTCTTCTCTGCCTCAACAAGTTGCAACTTCTCGATATTGAATTCTTGCCACTGAGAAAAAACGATCACTTGGATAATCAATGCTATGGTCTATTTTGAAAATGAGACTGATTCGAAATGCACCATTTTGAAAATTTGTTCCATTCCAGACGTTGCGAAGTCCCTGAAAAAATTACAGGTTTGGGAGGGACTATGACGGGTTAGGGTTAGGGATGATTTTAGTCTTCAGATGGGGAAGGACTTGGAAAACATGGGGAGGAAACGCGCACCGTCAGTCACGATCGAAAATTTCTTCCCGCTTCAGATATCCCATAAATATCTTAAACGCTCTGTTTCATTTAATCCACGTCAGCGTTGGTGCGCAAACCGGTCAGCGGCGCGCCTGCATTCAGAGTTTTCCAAAACAAAAATTCACGTAAACATTTGAAGAGCATCTGGATTGGTTAAAATTAAATGATCTTTTTTTCTTTAAAATGAATGTGAGATAAATTTAATCTTTAACTATCTTATTTATATAAGTTTCTATATTAGAATAATTATTTTTTATATAATAATAAAATAATATAAGAGAAATCTTGTTTTGATTATTTATATTAAATATTCACATTAAATTATCTATTTATTTATTATATAGTAATGAATAATTAATAATTAAAAAATATTTATTTTTTTAAATTATTAATTTATTTCATTTTATCATATTTTACCATTTTATCAATTATATATTAATTAGTAACCTTATTCTAAAGAAAAAATAGAAGGTCTGGTACCTTGCATTAATAGTTATCTAGAAAATATAGACATTTACTAGAAAGTAATTAATTTACTTGAAGTCGTGTCCCCAAATATCACCTCATAAATATTACTTTCATTTTCTGTATTTAGGAATTCGGTTACGGATATAATATTAACCGGATATCTGCGTACTCGTCTTTTTATTTATAATCAATTTAAACCACGTCGTTTTGCAATAAATCTACCCTCTCTGTCTAGTATCCGTCTTCTTCCACTATTTTCTTGTATTCGTTTTACTTCCCAGCTCCCAACTCGTGTAGAGGTTTACCATGTTTACGTGGATCCTTTCGGTTTTGGGAGTGCAGTTTCACACACCTTTGAGAGATTAAAGAAATGCAGCAGTTGTGAAGCCTGTTTCTCGAGAAAATTTCAGAGCCGAGAACGAAAGAAAATAAGAAAAGAGAGAGCGGGAGTGAGGGTAAAATCATAAAACGATGTGATGCGTTTAGTGTTGAAAACTGACACGTATAGTGAGAAGTGATTTGATTCAGCGAAAGAGGTAGTAGTGTTAATCAATTTTTATTTCAAATCTAATATTTTATTTTTGGTGTTTTGAGATTTTTGAACTGTTGTGAAATTAGGAGCCGTATTTAATTTAACAGAAATACTATTTGTCCCGAAAGAGGATTCCCAATATTTATTTATTTATTTATTGATTAAAGAAGTGTTTTTAAATAATAGTATAATTTTTATTTATTTTTAAATGTTAATAATAATTAAAAAAAATTCATTAAAAAAAACAAAATATACCATTCGGGACATTTTCGGATGAATGGTTTGGTAGATGTTGAAGAACTCTTAATTTAAAAATAAAAATGCTTTTGGCTCTTAATAGTTCTGAATATTTTTTTTATTTAATAATTAAGGAAATATTTTTTAGTGACATTATAATTTTTTTAAAAATAAATATTTAAGAATATAAAAAAATAAATAAAATAAAACCTTCTTCAATTATTATTCGTACCATATCTTTAAGTAAATAAATGTAGCACTACCCAAGATCTGTTGGGTTACGTAATAAAATTATAAAACACAATGATCCTATCTCAACTGTACGGCTTATTTATAATCTCTGCATCCCAACGTTGATATTTTTGTTTGGTTATATATATGAGATGTAATTTATTTTAAAATTAAATAAAATATTATAATAAAATATTTTTAAATATTAATTTTAGTTTAAAATTTAAAAAAATTAAATTATTTTTTACATTTTTTATAAAAATTATAATAATGAAATAAAATTAATTGAGACATTTTGGACAGTAAAGGGCATTTAAGTTTTCATCTGTGCATCTGTGCACGACACATTAATTTATCAAGACAGACTTTTATTCCCATCTGACAGCCCACTGTTTCACGTCTCTACCTCTGCCATCTATAAACTTTTGTAAAAATGAAACTGTCAAAGGTAATCTACGGCTAACTTTATAAAACCTCTAATTTTATTCTATCCATTACCTTTCCTGATATTGTTGTACTTATTTTTAATGTATTGATAATATTTTTATTTAATAATTAAAAAATATTTATTAATAATTAATAGAACTCCTTTTTTTTTATCAAATTTTAAAAATTTTAAATTTATTTTATTTTATCTCATTTTATTATTTAAATAAATATTTTTTTATAAATAATTTTATCTCATCTTAATTTAAATTTTGTTTATTATTTAAAATATTTCATTTCATCTCAATTCAATTTGTCTTGTTTGTTTATACAAAACCAAAAAACTCATTTTATCTCATCTCAACTCATCATTACAACTTTTTAAATCCTCATACAAAATATAATAAATAATTTCACTTTTTCAAATCTCAATATAAAATTAATATTACAAAATTATATTATAATAATATTTTATTTATTATTATTTAAAATATCTCATCTCATCTGTCTAATCAAACGGGACTAAATGTATAATGAGGTAAGTCTAACTCTTTAACGAATGACTTTAATCTAGTGGGAAATAGTTTTTTTCTTTTGAAATTTTTTTTAATATTTTTATATTTAGTAGAAATCACGTATGAGGAATATATTATTCTTTGATGGGCTCCAAGAGCCTGACGGCGATGTAGAGGCCATTCTCGGCCTTCTATATTTACAGTCGGATCCGGTTATCATCCGGATAAGGATATCCATCCGGATTTAAATAAAATCGAACATGTCCGACCACGTTTAAAAATTGAATGCAGATTCGGATATTTCTAAATACTCATATCTGGATCTGGATACACAGTCTTAATTTAATGAATTATATTTTTCTGATATTCTGCTTATATTATTCCTTTTTTTTTTCGTTTTTAATTAACAAAATTGGGCACCAAAGTTTAAAAAAAAAAAAAAGAGAGAGGTCAAAGAACTTTTGCCATCTATCACAACAGAATTATACATTTTTCATACCGATCTCTTCAGACCAAAAGCGACGTGCTTGGGTGTTTTTCTTTAAGTTGTTAATTACTTGAAATTCGAAGAATTGATTTGGGGATAAAGTCGGGACAAAACGCTGCGTTACTGTAGCTTTTATTTATTTATTTATTAATTATTTTGTTTTAATTAACTGTAGCGGTTTAAGTATAGCATAACTCTTGAAATAGTACTAATGACGTCGTCAAAGACCTGAGGAATTCTATAGGAAAGATCTATGGATTTATTGACTAAACTGAAAAACATATCAAGCTATCTCATTTTATCTCATTTAATCATTATAATTTTTTAAAATTTTTACACAAAATATAATATATAATTTAATTTTTTAAAATTTTAAAATAATAATAATATTAAAAAATAATATTTTAACAAGACTTTATTTAACTTTTATCTTTCATCTAAAATTATCTCATTTCATTTCTAAATCCAAGCCATAATGTGTTAAGACTTACTGGGCAGTAGCCAATGTTGATTATTTTGGGAAATATGGTTCATTTTTTGTTTTTGATAGGAAATAGACTTCAATTCATTCATGAAAAAAGGAAGTTATAGATGTGATTGATAAGTACATATAACAAGTCCTGATTATAAGCCAACTACTCATCTATTGTAAGCTCCCCCGCACATAAATTTTATTGTGCCGGACATTATCTTAATTTCAAAAGTTATTTAGTGACAAGATCATTCTGAGATGCGAGACTATGTAGCAATAGAGATGTCCATCTCGACTTGTCTGAAAAAAAACATCATCCAAACCCCATCTTCCAAAGGAGGAGAGTGACTCACAACCCTCATCCTCCATTGGAGGAGAGGGACTCACAACCCTCTCCTACAAAGGGACTAGCCTGCTATGGATAATAAAGTCTAATAATCTATTTCTATTTATTTTTAAAAAACATAGGTGAACAAAACATTGGGACTAAAAAACATTAAAAAATAAAAATACTATGGCTCCAACAGGCTGTCTTAGTCACTTAGTCCATCCGTTTGCCCAACAGGCTCTCCACGCCGTCTGCCCAATAGGCTATCATTGGTACTTAGTCCACCTGTCTGCCTAAGAGGCTCTCAACGCCACCTGCCCACTATCTTTTTGTCTATGAGTGCTCGACAACCCCACTGTCTATGAGTAGCAGCTGAGGCACACTACTACTTTTGCAACGGTCCTCCATGTTGGAACGATCTTTAAGAACGGTCCATATTTTGGAAGTGGACGGTCCATTTTTTGTTTGGAAGTTATGTACTTCGGCCATGTGTCTAATAACGATCTTTAAGAACCTTAAAACCATTCAATTGGATGAAGAGACTAGAGTATTTCAAAGCTATGTTTTGACTGTGTTAAATGAGGTTAAATCGAATTACCTCAAGGAGCGGAATTTTTGCAAGGTTGGATCTTTGCTCGTCTTATGGCCCACGTTACTGTATCGTTTGCACTTCTACGTCACTTAGGAGGCTACTAGAGTCTCCTAAATAATTCCACGCTTCAAGATCAAGAGATCTATCTAAATGGTTTCTTTAGGAAAATGTAGAGAGAGGATGAGAGTTTTTCTTAGACTTTTTCCACACAAATAAAATGTACATCCTCTCTTTTTAAAAGAGTTTTCGCATCTGGAAGTTAATTAACTTCCCTGAAAATGAGGAAGTTAAATAACTTCCCTTAAAGTTGTGATAGTGGTGGGGAGTTAACAAATAACTTCCCCACCTATGTCGGTAGTGGACACAACTTGGTAATGGGTAAAAACCCATTACCAACATCTCCCACTTGTCCACTATGGATGTTATGTTTATTAACAATCTCTTCATGTTCTCTCAATTAATTATCCCTCATACAGAAAATGAAGCCTGTGACCTGACGAGAAGACAAAGGGTATGAGTACTATATTAAGTCACCATCATACTAACATAGTACATAACTCATTATATCTCGTCTATGCCCTAGATTATTTGATCTCACTATATCAAGTGTCCTTAATCCCTCACAAGTTTATAACTTAAAGCAATTCTTGACCTCATATCATATAATATGCTCATGATTATATCGAGTCAAAATGACATAATCGCTCGGGCTATGAGACATAAAATAACAAGTAAGAATCCAAACAATCTTCCATAGACACTCATGTCAATTCAATTAGACTTGACTGCTTTCCTAGACATGTTCCGCGAGACCGTATCATACGTGACCCTAAGAAAACATGCTAAAGTAGCAACATCAAGTTTTCATTTCATGACATACTTCCAGGTTCGAGGGCATTAGATCATTTATTGATCTATTAGGGCTCACATAGTGATGGAGTATGGATCCATCCAATCACTCCCTCAAAAGGTCGTCTATAGCACATACAGTATGAAATGTATGTTACGACGAAACTCCCGTTTAATTGGGCTTGTCATATTCAAAATGTCGTAGGAATCTTAGTCTAGTCGCCACAAAGACATTTCTAACTTAAGTTTCTTAGCACAGTCACTCATCTAGCGCATGCCTAAGATCTAATATTCCGCTTTAATAAGGCTTTATGAAGTTGTGCAAATGCTTCATATACGACTCTTGTAAGTCTCATCTTAGCCAAGCTAAGGCGACATTATTTAAATTTATCTTAAATGCTCGAAAAGCATCAAGATATTTACTAGCTCGCTTTCCAAGCGCCAAAGTAAACAATTTGTCTTATCTTGCTCGCAACTCAAGCGCCAAGGTGATCATCTATGTGAGTAGACTGATCTCTGCCTGTGACATCTTTATTATATGTGTTTTTTACTTAGTATCACTTAATTAATAATTTGAGATAAACACAATAATCTCACTGCGATAGATACTAACAGTGTTAAATATACAATAAAGTTAAGGTATCATCAATACAACATATATCAAATCCGATGAAGTCCCAAACTCCTAACATGAGTTTGGAAAACATTTCTACTAGTAGCCTTAGTAAGAGGATCAGCTACCATCTTGCTAGTAGAGATATGTTGTAGGATCACCTCACCCCGCGCAACAACATCTCGAATGTATTGAATAGGAATATCTATGTATTTGATTTTTCCATGGTATTTGGGATCCTTGGCATATGCCAAAACTGCCATACTATCACTGTATATCTTAACGGCTTCATCTGCAAGAGCCGTAACATCTAGACGCAGGAAGAATCTCCTCAACCAAACAGCTTCTTGTACAGTTGCTGAACAAGTAACGTACTCTGACTCCATCATGGACAAAGCAATGCATGATTGTTTCTTGCTACACCAAGAAATAGCTCTTCCACTAAGCATAAATGCGTAACTCGTCGTGGATTTTCGCTCATCATTGTCACTAGCCCAATCAGCATCACTATAACCCTTCAGTCTCATGTCTCAACCCTGGTAACAAAGAACGAGGTCTGCTGTCCCACGGAGGTATCAAAAAATTCTCTTAACTGCTTGCCAATGAACAGGTCCTGGGTTACTTTGATAACGACTAACTAATCCAACCGCAAAGCAAATGTCAGGTCGTGTACACAACATAGCATACATTAGATTTCCAATTGCACTTGCATAAGGAACTCTGGTCATGTCTTTCTTTTCCTCATCATTCTTAGGGCAATGTTCTAGGCTCAAAAAATAACCCTTCTCAATTGGAGTGTCTATGGGTTTGGAGTTATGCATACAAAATCGTTCTAGAATTTTCTTAACGTAAGTCTCTTGAGACAAACCAAGAAATTTCCTAGATCAATCCCTTGAAATTTTAACTCCCAGCACATAATTTGCTTCACTCATGTCCTTCATCTCAAAAGTAGAGGACAACCACTCTTTTGTGGCGACTATTATCTCCATACTATTTCCAGCTAATAAGATGTCATCCACATACAAAGATAAAATTAGAAAAAAATTTTCTTGTACGTTTGACATACACACAATGGTCTTCTTCTAGCATCTCAAAGCCAATTGAAGTAATGGCCTCATGAAATCTGAAGTACCATTGTCTAGACGATTGTTTAAGGCCATAAATAGAACGTTTCAGTTGGCATACTTTGCGCTCTTGTCCCTCAGCCTCAAAACCAACAGGTTGATCCATATAGATCTCCTCGTCTAGTTCTTCATTGAGAAATGCAGTTTTCACATCTATGTGAAAAAGTTCCAAATCTAGATGTGCAACTATAGCTAGAATGAGGCGAATAGAAGCAAATCTCACCACAGGAGAGAATCTTTCTTCATAATCTATACCCTCTCTTTGAGTATAGCCCTTTGCCACTAGTCGGGTCTTATACTTATCAATTGATCCATTTGTCTAACTCTTAATTTTTAAAATCCATTTGTTTCCAATAGATTTGCTCCCAGGTGGAAGATCAAATAACTCCCAAACTTGATTCTTTGTTATAGAACTCATCTCATCTCTCATAGTAGCTAGCCATTTATTTGAAGCAGGTGAACTTAGTGCTTCTTTATAAGAAGAAGGTTCATCAAAGTCACATGGAGCACACATAAAAGATTCCCCTTCAATCTCAAAACGACAACGAGGAATAGGTCCACGTTCGCTTCTACGTAACTGAGACTCTTGTGAGTCATTTTTTAGTGGTATACTCCCACTAGGAGGCAAGTTACTCCCACTATCTTTTGCAATTCTAGGATGTGATAATGCTCCACCCTAGCCAAAAGATGGTGTAACTCCCACAATTTCTTGTAACTCTAAAAGCTCACAATCATTCTTTGCTTCACCAATACTGGGAAAATCACTCTCGATAAATGTAACATCATGAGACTCAATTTCTGTCATCCCTCTACTAGGATGTTCACCAAATATTAAATAACCATTTGAACTCTTTGAATATCTTATAAAGATATACTTATTTGCTATAGGGTCAAGTTTCCCATACTTATGGGAAGTGGTGTGAACATAACCTGCACAACCCCAAGGACGCAAATGTTACAAATTTGGTTTTGCATGATTCCATAACTCATATGGGGTTGAAAGAACTGACTTGGAAGGCACATGATTCAAAATGTAGGCTGCAGCTAAAAGAGCATCCCCCCAAAAAGATATTGACAGGTTAGCTTGCACCATCATTGATCGAACCATTTCTAATAGGGTACGATTTTTTCTTTCCACAACACCATTTTGTTGTGGTGTGCCAGGAATCGTTAATTGCCTACGTATCCCTTTTTGCTCACATATTCCTTGAAACTCTTTAGATAAGTACTCTCGACCCCGATCAGTTCGTAGAATTTTTAAATTCATTTCTTTCTGATTCTCAACCATAGCTACAAAGCGTTTGAAGCAGTCTAATGCTTCAAAGCGATGGGAGATCAAATAGACATGACTGAAACGTGAGTAGTCATCTATAAAGGTGAGAAAATAAGAGGCGCCATGGCGTGCCTTCACATTCATAGATCCACAAATATCAGAATGGACTAGCTCTAAAGGATAAGATGCCCTAGGAGCCTTTCCAAAAGGCTTCCTACAAGCCTTACCAGCTAAACAAGGCTCACACATAGGTAGGCTTATATTAGCGAGAGACCCCAATAGGCCTTCTCTAGCTAGTCTAGCTATTCTATCTTTTCCTATGTGGCCTAGTCTAGCGTGCCATTTCAATGAATTAGAAACAACATTATCATCATTTGAAACCACAAAAGAAAATGGTGAATTATATAAATCCAACATAAAGAAACCATTCGAAAGAAAACCATGTCCATACAAAGCCCTATCCAAATAAAAGTCTAGCTGAGGGCCATCAAAATGAAAAGTAAAACCAAGTTCCATCATAAAGATAACTGAAAATAGATTACATTGAATACCAGGTGCATATAGCACATCATGAGGAAGTAACAAGCGCCCTAAACGCATCTTGAGTTGGTAGGTGCCAACTCCAAACACTTCCTCCTGAGTTCCGTTACCCAATATAACGTACTGTCTGCCAACTGGTATTATTCTATAATCTACGAACCCAACTCGATCTCGAGCTACATGTTTGGTTGCTCCTGTGTTTACAATCCATTCAGGGATTGAGTGAGCAACAAAAATATGTGAACAAACATAAGTAATGAGAGAGTTGTGTTTAAGGGGTACCTTTTTTGCCTCAGTGCACTCACGAGTAAAGTGCCCCATTTTTCCACAGTTATAGCACTTCAATTTAGACTTGTCCTTGCCAGCATGCTTGCCTCTGCAGCGCTTTGCTACTTTTCCATCCTTTGGCCCAAGATTTTTTGCCGTTCCAGTAGATCTCTCATGTTGCTTACGCTTAGGCATGAATGCTTTACGCTTTCCAGCTTGGGCAACAAGTAAAATATTACGGTGTGCATCTATGCGCTCCGCCTCTAGCTCCAAATGGCGAGATATATCAGCAAAAATCTTAATATTCTCACTGTGTGTCAAAACAAGTTTCATTTGCCCCCAAGTTGACTCGGGCAATGATCATATCATAGTAGGAACTTGCTGTTCATCTGTGAGATTATTGCCAGCAGCCTTCAAATCACGAATCAAGGCAGACATCGATCTCAAATGCTCAGTCATGGTATGTTTAGGGTTTATAACATACTACTCAAATCTCAAGGAGAGCGCGAGGAGCCTAGTAGCTGATGTTCCCCCATTGGTGATTTTCAGCTAGTTCCACATATCTTGGGCAGTTGGGCAGTTCTCAAACTCCCCAATAAGATCATTGTGCATGCTGCTAAGCATGATAAAGCGTGCACACCGATCTTTCTTTACCGAAACCTGATAGGCTTCCATATCACGACGATGTTGGGAAGTATTCCCTTCATCAAGTTGAATCATAAGGTGAGATAGATTCTCAAGGACATCTTGTTCATTAAGCAGATATTTGATTTTTCTATGCCACATGTCATAGTAGGTCCCATCCAATTTTTCTCCTTTAGTAAGGTCAGCAACTACGTTCTTAGTAGCCATTATCACTACATTCATTGCGCGAGATTGGACATTAGCACACATTTAATTTTATTCCAAAATCTAACTAGACTGTGGAATTCCTTCCTATATAGTGAGATCAAAAATTTCGCGAAAAGCTAGTAATCATCTCCCACTATATAAGTCAAAATACCATATCCAATTAATTTTAAATAAAATTTATTTTTTTTAAATACTCAAAATTCATGCACATATACTCCATTCATAAAAAAAATGAATTCATAATCATGCAAATAGGTTCCATCCGAAACCTCATTGGTAATTTGGTATATTATGTTAAGGTGACCTTACAATATATCGATAGACGTGAAACACATCCCTTTACATGGCCTCAACAATAAAATTACATTCCCAATATTACATATCCAAAGAAAAACCTAGCACAAATTTTCTAGGAGAACATAAATAAATAGGAATGCCACGTCATTAATATACTTATAAAGTACACCTTATCCATTCACTTAAAAAAAAAAAAATACACATGAGCCCAACAAATTACCAATATCAACTCTATCCATTTTAATAAAATAAACTAATAAACTCAAACATTCAATCATAGTAGTATGCATGATGGTTTAATGGATAAAGAGCCCACATTCTCAACTAATGAGAAGGGTTTCATAGGTCATCAAAACTAGAGACACATATTCAATGTGGACATTCATTTAATAATAAATCAAGACATATATGCACAACTGATTTATATAAAAAACACATAATACAGAAAATTTAGAGCTGAGGAAGTATGACAAAAAAATTTTTTTTTAACATTAAAAAAAAAGGCTCTCTGTTTCAACCAAAAAAAAATGAATCAACTTTAAACACCAACACATAATTACACATGCCGAAAGTGACAAAAAAATGCGTCGGAATCCTCTGCACGCGCCCCACGCGCCGCCTACACGTGTGGGCTTTGTTTTGGCTCTAGAGGCTGTTTGCCTCTGTTTCACTTGTCGCGGCGGAGAGTGCACGTCACCTCCACTTCTCATGGTGTTTTCAGACTCTAAACTCAAAGTCTAGTGACTTTGATGTGTATTTTTGTTGGTAAAGTGATTAAAAACTGGAGCCAAGTAGATGGGTGGACTACAGTTTCTTTTACCGAGAGTGGGAAAGGAAAAAACTATTGTCCATCGTCTTCTTCCTCGAGCCAAAAAATCTGGTTTTTTTCAATTTCGAGCACCCATGTTCAATCGATCATAACTTACTCATACGAAGTCCAAATCAAGCATATGATATATCAAATTAAAGCTATCGAACCTAGCTTTCTAAACATATAATATTTATATCCATAAAGTAATATATGATTTGTTAAAATGGGGTTCAAAGTCACGGTCTCAACATGAACTTCAAAAACTAGGGTTTCGGATTTCTTCTTCTATATTCAACGAAACTTCACCAAATTTAATAGACATGTTTCTGACATTATAGGGAATATTTTCATGTAAATAATTCAACCTTAAACATGTCATACCTTAGCCTCTAATGAAAAATCCGAAACATAAATAATCATGACATATCATAAATTACATGCTTTTACACTCATTTCAAAGCATCAAACAACATGTAATCATATTCATATGGGCAAAAACAAGCAACCTGGCTCTGATACCAATGTTAAATATCTCAAGGAGTGGAATTTTCGCAAGGTTGGATCTTTACTCGTCTTACGGCCCACATCATTATGTCGTTTGCACTTCTACGTCACTTAGGAGGCTACTAGAGTCTCCTAAATAATTCTACGCTTCAAGATCAAGAGATCTATATGGTTTCTTTAGGAAAATGTAGAGAGAGGAGGAGAGTTTTTCTTAGACTTTTTCCACACAAATAAAATGTACGTCCTTTCTCTTTAAAAGAGTTTTCACATCTAGAAGTTAATTAACTTCCCTGAAAATGAGGAAGTTAAATAACTTCCCTTAAAGTTGTGATAGTGGTGGGAAGTTAACAAATAACTTCCCCACCTATGTGGGTAGTGGACACAACTTGGTTTTACCCATTACCAACAGACTGGAAGTTGGGAAATAGAAAATTTTTGTTTGAAAGTTCTCAAATATAGAAAAGGCAAGGAAGTGACAAAAAACGATTCTTAGCCAACAGAGAAAACCCCACTATATGTAGTTAGGTTTAGGGACAAATCTTAAAAAAATTGCCCATGACCAAATAAAGAAAATAATGAAACAAAAATATTAGAACTGTGCATCCGGATCAGATTTTTTGTTAGTCCAATTCAAAACCTGAATAATCAGGTGAATTTGGATGAATTACCGTCAAGATTGAAAGCGAGCAGGTAAAATAATGTTTTACCACTGGGATTTGGTTATGGATACCGAATATTAACTAGATATCCAGGTACCCATCTCTCTATTTAAAAAAATTTAAACTCTTTGAAATAAATCTTCCCTCTCTTCATCTCATACTTGTCTTCTTCTACCATTTTCTTGTTTTCACTTTTCTTCTCAACTCCCAACTCTAGTAGAGTTTCACCATGTTTATGTGGTCCTTTTTAGTTTTGAGAGTGCAGTTTCACATCTTTGAGAGATGAAAGAAATGCAGCAGTTCTTATACTTGTTACTCCAGAAAATTTCAAAGCCGAGAAGGAGAGAAAATTAGAGAAAAGAGAAACAAAGAGTGGGTGGGGATAAAAGGATGTGATGTGTTAAGGTGCGATTTGGATAATGGGATTAAATAAGATAGTTTTAACTTTTTATGAAAGTCTAATGTTGAATAAAATATTATAAGAATATTATTTTTTAATATTATTATTATTTTAGATTTTAAAAAATTTGAATTTTTTTATTATATTTTTTTATGTAAATTTAAAAAAATTATAATGATGAAATGAGATTAAATATTCACTATTCAAACTGGACCTAAGAGCACTTCCAATGGATGCTCAATAATGAATTTTTCTTTAAAATATAGAGAAATGTTTTCAAAATTGCCTTCCATCGGATCTTCTATTTCAAAGGGACTTTACAGTTTGCTACAATAAAGCGGTTCCATTTGGAGGAGCCTATAAACGATTTAAAATTTTTTTTATTCATTTCTCACATATCCATACAAACTTGAGCTAGTTAGTCAGGTTGCCATTGTCTTTGGAATGGTGATATTTTTAATAATTTTGATATTAATTATTTGGTTTGTGGTGATATTTTAATATATATTTTTGTTATATAATTGTTTTAATTTTTATATTAATTTATAATTTAGTTTAGCTTATAAATTTGGATTAATTTAAAATAGTACATAATTATATGATATTGTATATATAGAAATATTACAAATATCAATAGATATGAAAATATCATTGGTAGATAGAGAAAATATTTGAAATGAATAAAAAATATTATAAAGTATAATATTTAAATGATACGAAGAAAAAATAGATAAGCAGATGTATGATATATTGTAAAAGTTAGTATGTAAAATAGAAAAAGTGAGTTTTGGTGATGTATTTTAAAGAATAGGATAGAGAATCCATTGTGAGTGCTCTTTTTAGGGATCTGCGTTTAAGGTTCAGTCTTTTAGGTTCAGTGTTCGATCCAGTCTTTAGGGTTATGGGTTCTGGTTTTAGCGTTAGGGTTCAGGGTTCCGGTTTAGGGTTTAGGGTTCAGTGTTTTGCGGTTCAGGGTTCAGCTATCAGGGTTTGGAGTTGAGGGTTAAGGGTTCAGGGTTAAGCATTCAGGGTTTTGGGTTCAACGTTAAAGGTTCAGCATTCGGGGTTCTAGGTTTAGGGTTCGGGGTTTGGCTTTTACAGTTTAGCATTCAATGTTGAGGTTCAAAGTTCAGGGTTCGGAGCTGACGGTTCAGTTTTTAGCGGTTTAGGGTTTAGAAAATTAACACAGACAAAGAGAAGTGATTTGATTTAGTGAGGGAGAAGAGATGTAGTTTTAGATGTTTGGATAATGAGATGAAATAATTTTAGATGAAAGTTAAAAGTTAAATAAAATATTATTAAAATATTTTTTAATATTATTATTATTGTAAAATTTAAAAAAATTAAATTGTTTATTATATTTTATATAAAAATTTATAAAAAATAAAATCAAGATGAGATGAGAATGTTATACAATTGCCTTTTTATCCGTTTTTATTTCAAAGCTTAAGAGCACTCCCAATGGGTTTTGTAAAACCCATATTTATGTAAAATTTGAATAAAAGTAGCTTAAAATTGCTTCCAACGGATCATGTATTTGGAAATGTATTTTCCATTTTGGTATAGTGTTCAACTACATGTAGCATAAACTGTACATAAATGTAAAAATATTTTATTTGTTTTTTTCTCTTTTCATGTACTTTGTTTCCCAAACTAGTTTCTCTCTCTTTGTATTTTTTTCAAACAAACTATTAAATAATATAACATTTAAATGAGATGAAGAAAAAATAAATAAGCTGATATATGGTACATTGTAAAAATCAATATATAAAATAGAAAAAGTAAATTTTAATAATATATTTTTAAAAATATGATAGATAAATTATTAGGAGTGTTCTTATATGTATATATGTATATATATTTTATATATTATGATTTTTCTGAAGTGAAATTTGAAGCGGTAGTTAATTTAAAAGACTTACACTATTGTCAAAGTAGTAATGGTAGGAGTACTGTCTCCCAAATAGGGCGGTAATCGAGTCGAGCTGAGCCGGTTTTTGACTTGCCGAGCTTGACTCGACTCAAAATACTCAAGCTCGAGTTCAAGCCCGAGTTCGAAATTTTTGTTAAATCTTTGTTTGAACTCAACTCGATAAGTTAAAATCTCAACTCAAGTTCGAGTTCGAGCTCGTCCCACAAACGAGTTCGAGTCGAGCCGAG
Organism: Carya cathayensis; assembly: GCA_011037825.1. Classification (NCBI taxonomy): domain Eukaryota; kingdom Viridiplantae; phylum Streptophyta; class Magnoliopsida; order Fagales; family Juglandaceae; genus Carya; species Carya cathayensis. The sequence goes on along the minus strand of QGSO01016352.1, from coordinate 229,835 downwards.
CTTGAGCTCGAGCTCGAATTGTTTTTTTTAATAAGATTTAATAATTAATAAATTAAATAAATAAAAAAGAATTAATATTGAATTTATACAACTAATAAGTAGAACTTTTATTAAATTATAAAATTTTAAAAAATTTATAAATAATTAATATCTAACTAGTTAATATTTATCCAAAATAAAATATATTATATGCCTACATATATTATTAATACATACACTTAATATGATAGCATATATCTATTTCATATATGGTTCCCACATACTAGTATATGAAATTATTAAATTTTATCGACTAATTATTATACAAATTATAAAATATACCTATGAAGTATATTCACTATATAGACATAAGTAATTAGAATACATATTATATATTTAATTATAAAAGTGGTATGCTTATATTATTAGCTAATACATATATACATGTATATATATATATATATTTATCAATATATGAATGAGTTTTAATCGAGTCGAGCTAATGAGTCGACTCGAGCATAAACGACCGAGCCTAAATGAGCCTTAACGAAATCATTTACAAATTGAGCGGATATCTAATTTTACAATAAGTTTTTTTTTTTTACGAGTCGAGTTCGATTCGAGTTTAACCGAGCGAGTACCGAACTGATTATCGAACAGACTGATTCATTTACAACCTTACTACCAAAGTACTTGTTATCTTTTTATTTTATTTTAATTTTAAAAATTTTTTATTTAATAATTAAAATGATAATTATTAATAAAATTATATATCTTTTAATTTTTTTAATTATTAAAAATGTTAAAAAAATAATTAAAAGCGAATCATTCCCATGGCACAGGAGAGAGACAGAGGGGTACTATTTACACTATTGTCAGAGTAGTGGTAAAAGGAGTACTGTCTCAATAAATGGCGGAGCCAATAATGGCAGAGCTGCAAAGCCGATACAACTGTACCCTCCAGCGGCAAAGCTGCAAAATCTTAATGGTTGGAACTTTTTCTCTGTCTGCATTTCTCTTCGCTCTGTTTGAAAAATTGCTCTCTTTGTAGGAAAAGTCTACGCCCACCGCTGGTGGCTGCCGCTGGAGCGGTGCTACAGATTAAGAATTCGATTGCAGTATCAGTAGTGCAGTCTGCAGCAAAACCCAAAAAACCATGAAATTCGGAAAAGAATTCTTGGCACAGATGGTGCCCGAATGGCAAGAAGCATACATGGATTATGGTGACCTCAAAACCTTGTTGAAAGACATCCTACGATTCAAACAAAGAAACCGGCCACCGGCCACCCCGGCCGGCCTAAAGCGAAAGCTCACACTTTACAGAGCTTTTAGCGGCCTTACACAAAGATACAACCACTACCCCACAAGCCCATCCACTACTAGCGATGATGTTCATGATATTGAAAGCCAAGCCATTCTCGTAAATTCAGTGAACCGGGATGGCTCACAAAGCTATCAAACTACGTTTCTAATGTCCTCCGACGAAGGGGGAGAGTACGAGTTGGTTTACTTCAGGAGGCTCGACGATGAATTCAATAAAGTGGAGAAGTTTTACAGGTCTAAGGTGGAGGAGGTGACGAAGGAAGCGGATACGTTGAATGAGCAAATGGATGCTTTCATTGCTTTTCGAATAAAAGTAGAGAATCCTGAAGGCTGGTTTGATAGATCAGTTGAGATGACTCGTCTTGCTTCAGATGTTTCAGATGTTGTAACTTCTGCAGCTACATTGGCGGCTTCAACATCTAGAGGGGCCAGTAGTAAGTTTTGTATATATGATTATGGAAAATGATGTATACTGACTGCTCGTCACATTTATTTTATTTTATTTATAATAAATAATTTAACTTGTTTATTTGGTTCTACATTTCGTTTGATTCATAAAACTTTTTATTAAAAATTAAATAAAATATTATTATAATATAAATTTTATTTTAAAATGTAAAAAATTGTATTAATTATCATATTTTTCATAAAAATTTTAAAAAAATTATAATAATTATACTAGAAGAGATAATTTAATTTTGAAAAATTTTATTTATAAGCCTCATATACTACATATCACTTTTTCTGTTATTTTTTTTAATTTTTTTCTTTTATCAAATATGTGGTATATAAATGATTAGTAAAAAAATTTAATTATTTTAAGAAGAATAAAATAAAATAAAATTTTTAAAATATTTTTTTAAAAAAATTAGGTGGTATGTAGTGTAAAGACTTATGAATAACAAAATTCTTTAATTTTATATAACTACTAAACTAGTCCTTAATTTAGTAAGAATAAAATAAAAAATAATAAAAAATAATTTTAAAACATGTAAAGTTTAAGGTAAAATAAGTAGCTTTGTGGCTATTAATTGACGGATCTGTTTTTATAATTATAATTTCAGATTGGACGGTGCCACTCCCAGGAGTTCACCGAAACACTCACCGAACATTAATTCATCTCTTTTTTTTTTTTTATAATATTTTTTTAAATTCATTAAATATTTTCAAAAAAAATAAAAATCAGAAATTCAATAAAAAATATTTACTTAACTATTAACTATTAAGTAAATAAAAAAAATAAAAAAAAAACCTACAGTCGGTGGCCACCATCGAGGAGCAATTCCCTTTCAGACTGTTAAAAAAAGAGCTTAGTTACAAAAGAAGATTGAGTACTTCTTTCAAATGGCACATGTGCAGGAGGACTTATCACGTCGATGGATGTGATTGAAGAGGGGGGATCGACTAGCCATGGAAAATCAGATGAATCAAGTGATCAGGGAAAAGATGAGGAAAAGACCATTGATGTTGTCAATCCAAAGGTTCAAGAGCAGAAGCCGAACAACATCAGGGCCAGTAGACCAGCTCCTTTGGAAGTACTTAATCGTGTGAAAATAAACAACACCCTGGAGACTCCTCGCTCCACCATTAAGAGCTTCCTCCATTATCCCATGCAGACGGAGCTGAAATTCAGCAGGGAAAATCTTAGGAAAGTTGAAGAACAACTTAAGCGGGCTTTTATTCAATTTTACCAGAAGCTTCGGCTTCTCAAAAGCTTCAGGTATTAGACATATATTGCTAGTTTTTTATAAGATCTAGTTGGATTTTTCTTGTCTTCTTCTTTTTCTTTTCTTTCCACTAATGAAGTAGATACTTTTCCATGAATGAGACAGCTTCTTGAATACACTGGCATTTTCAAAGATCATGAAGAAATATGATAAGGTATTTTCCCTCACCAAAAAGAGTGAACTTCTTTTCCAATTGGGCGCTCATGCATATTTTAGCCAAGACGTTACTGGCAAGCTTAGAGCATTTTCATTGAATTGGCCAAATACAAGTTCAAATTTTAACTAATATTACTTGAGTTTGTATTTGTCTATTCATTCAAATCCTATCTCTATTATTCATTTATTTTCTATATAATAATAAAATATTATTAATTTAATAATTATTTTATCAAATTTATTTTTATCACATTTTGCAATTCTACTAATTAAATGTTAATAATAATTATATTATAATTAAATTAATAATCTAATTAATATTAACTAATTAATTTATTTTTATCACATTTTATATTTAGTAATAATAAATTGATCCAAATTTCTCAATTACAAAAACTACCTAAATATTTGGTGAGAAGAATGAGAAATGAATATTGTAGTGTTTGACTAAGTTACTGTAACTCACGTATTTGACATGTCTAATTCAATGTGAGGGTGTTTTAAGTGTTTTGTTTGCTAAATTTGGTTAACGTTGGATTTTAGCCAGACAGTTCTGTTAGAAGATGGAAAAATAATGTTTGGATTGAGAAATGATCTCAAATCATCTCATTTTATTATTATAACTTTCTCAAATTCACATACAAAATATAATAAATAATTTAATTTTTTCAAATCTAAAAAATAATAATAATATTTTATTCAACTTTCATCTCAACTCATCTCTTTCCAATTCACTATCCAAACCACACCTTAATGATCAACTATCTTAAAAGTTTGAGCTAATACAAAGACTTGAATTCAATCATTTGCATGTTAACATTTTATACACTTGTGTACGAGTCAAACTCTCCGTAATAAGTTGATCTATCATACATGAAATATGTAAATGAAATTCGGAAAAAGTACAGTGGAGTCGGGACCATTATTCAAGTATATTTATATACGTGCTTATCCTATAGAGAAATTATTTGTATAAGCTGACTAGTAAAATAACAACAGCAATAGATACAATAGCAATGATTATCTAGAAAAATTATGTATTTGGTGTATTTGGTTATCTAGAAAAACCTCTTTTTGGGAGAGGACTAGATTATTACTGTGTAAGTATATGAGAGACATAAATTGGAGGGGCATCTATGATCTATGGTTAGGTCAAATTTGTGTAGCAAGCATGTTCTCTTTTTCTAAGAGTTAAACATTGATATTTTGGTCCTTGTATTTACACCCTAACATTGCAGATTACTTCAAGGGATGCATCAAAATCCTACATGAAGATGGTGGATAATTCCTTCCTCGGAAGCTCTGATGAGGTGAGACTTCTATATTCCTATTCAAAGTACATGAAAGCAGTGAAGGATGATTCCACCTCGAATGAATCAGATTAAGGCTATGTTTGAGTGTCAAACTCACTACAACTTATTTTTGTTAAGTAAACTAGAAACAGAGTGCACACACAATGTATTCGATAAAATTCATCAGCTAGAATTCATCAAAAGGAATGCGTACACATAGCAAGGTAATTCAATCTCTACAACTCTGTCTTATCTCTGAGTACTATTCAGTATTTATAGACTATCAAAACATTCTCTAGAATATGCTAAAGTAATCCTATTGGTCAGAATTGATGCTTGCATTCCGTTGGGATTTTGTTATGGAAGATTCTGGTGAGGTACTATCCTCTGAGGCTGGTGCACAGGCTCTAATATCCCCTCGCGATTCAAGCAGCACAGGGAGAAGAGTGAGGCTTGAATGTAAGAGAGCAAATCGGGCTGAAGAGAGTGGTTTAGTGAGAATATCTGCAATCTGTTCTTTACTTGGAACAAAGGAAACAGTGAGAGTTTTGTTAGCAACACGGTCCCGTACAAAATGATAATTGAGATCCACATGCTTAGTTCTTGAGTGTAAGACGGGATTAACTGAAAGATAAGTTGCCCCAATATTATCACATAACAAGTTTGGGGCATCAGAGATAAAAATCCCTAATTCTTTTAACAAGGATTGTATCCATAAAAGTTCACAAGCTGTGTTGGCAACAGATTTATATTCAGCTTCAGTGAAGGATCTGGCTATAGTTGGTTGTTTCTTGGAACTCCATGATACTAAATGAGACCCAAAGTATATACAGAAACCACCTGTCGACTTCTGATCATCTGGACAACCAGCCCAATTAGCATCCGAGAAAGCAGTAAGTTTAAAAGTAGAGGTAGATGAGAAGAAGAGACCATGAGAGATGGCAAGGCAAAGATAACGCAATATGCGTTTGACAGTTTGCCAATGAGAGTTACGGGGAGAGTGCATATATTGATAGACCTTATTAACAGCAAATGAAATGTCAGGACGGGTAAAGGAGAGGTATTGGAGACTGCCAACAACACTTCTGTAAAGTTAAGGATCTTCAAAAGAGGATCCATCAAGGGCAGAAAGTTTAGACGAAGATGATATTGGTGTGGACACTGGTTTTGACTCATGCATATTAGACCGAGTTAATGAATCAGAAATATAGTGGGACTGGGAGAGAAAAAGACCCGTAGCTATTTGGCAGACGTGAATACCCACAAAAACATGAAGATAACCAAGATCCTTTATAGGGAAAAACATGGACAGAGAGGAGATAAAGTCAGAAACAAGAGACGAATCAAAGGCAGTAACAATGATATCATCTACGTAAATTAACACATAAATGGAAGCAGTAGTAGAGGTAAATATAAATAGAGAGGAATCAGAAAGTGAACGACGAAAACCAAGATCAGTGAGTTTAGAACTAAGTTTTGAGAACCAAGCCCTAGGGGCTTGTTTTAGACCATAAATTGATTTTTGCATTTTGCAAACGTAATGAGGAAAATCAGAATTAACAAACCCAGTTAGTTGTTGCATGTAGACATCCTCCTCCAAGTCCCTGTGCAAGAAGGCATTCTGTATGTCTAGCTGATGAAGAGGCCACCGTCTGGTCACTGCAATGGAGATCAATAGGCGCACGGTAACTGGTTTGACTACAGGACTGAACGTCTCCGAGTAGTCAAGCCCAACTTGTTGATGAAACCCTTTTGCAACAAGGCGAGCCTTGCGTCGCTCAATGGTTCCATCTACAAGCCGTTTGGTCTTAAGGACCCACTTAGAACCTAGAAGATTTTGATTTGGATGAGAGGGGACAAGGGTCCAAGTTTTATTTTTGACTAGAGCTTCAAACTCACTAGCCATGACAGCACGCCAGACAGTGAATTTGGAAGCCTCCGTGTACGAGCTTGGTTCATCAGGGATGGGGGAGGTTTCGGTTAGAGATGCAGAATGTTTCGTTGGTGGCCAGGGAATGGTCCCATCGTGGCGCCTTAGAGGTCGGGTAACTTGGGCTTTAGACTAGGTAATCATGTGATGATTATTGGAGGAAGTAGGAAGAAGAGGAAGGGAAGAAGCCGCGTGAGGCAGAGGAGTTACAAGAAGCAATGTTGACGACGCATGAGAAGAACTGGAAGGGGAACTTTCTGTAGAGCTTATCGGGTGGGTAGGGTTAGGAGAGAGTAACTCATGGGCTGGAGTGACAGACGGAGAGGAATCTGTTTGTGGGCTGGACTGGGCCGTGAAATGAGGTGAGGAAGCAAAAGTTGAGGGAGTAATAAGTGGGCTGGATTGGGCCGTTTGGCGAGGAGTGGAGGTAGCCTGGAGTGTAAGAGAAGGTGAAAAATTGGGTTGATGATGAGGAAAAATTAGGCCTATGGTGATGGGCTTGAAGAAGAGGGGGCCTGATTGGAAGATGCAGTAGAAGAGGAAAAGGGAAAACAATTTTCATCAAAGCATACATCACGCGAAATGTAAATTTTTCCGGAGGAAATATGCAAACAATTATATCCTTTGTGATAGAGGTGTATCCTAAAAATACACAAAGTTGAGATCTTACATCTAATTTGTGACAATTAAAAGGGCGAAGATTGGGCCAACAAATTGAACCAAAAATACGTAAAAAAGAATAATCAGGAGGAGAATTAAAAAGAGCTTGAAAAGGAGAAATGTAATGTAAAATAGGAGTGGGCATTCTATTAATAAGAAAAACTGCAGTTTGGAAGGCATCAACCCAATAAACCCAATATTTGGTAGGCATTGAAGACTGGGTTAGAAGAGAAGGCCCAGTTTCAACAATATGGCGATGGCGTCTTTCAATACTGCCATTTTGTGCATGAGAATATGGACATGTAATTCTGTGAGAAATACCAAGATTTTGCAAAATGGCATGAAAGGGGCGGAACTCGCCACCCCAATCAGATTGTATGTTAATTATATTTTTGGAAAATGTATTGCTCACATATTTAACAAAAGATAAAAATATTGTAGAGACATCAGATTTCGCATGTAATGGAAAAAGCCAAATGTATTTAGTAAAATCATCAACAATAGAAAGATAATATCGAAAGCCACTAGAGGACAGCACAGGCGCAGGTCCCCAAACATCTAAAAATAATAACTGAAAAGGAAAAGTAGAGCGAGAAGATGAGGGTGGATGAGGTAGAGCATGTGATTTAGCTTGGAGACACGCCGAGCAAGGAGACTGGATAGATGTGGCAGTGACAGGAAGATTGTAATGTCGTATGGTGTAGGAGGTGATATGTGAAGAGTGGTGACCAAGGCGGGAATGCTAGATATATGGTGTGGTTCGTTCACCAATGAAAGCATGCTGAGACGGAAGAGAGACAACCTGATCATTTGGAAGAACATACAAGCCATTCTTAACGGGGCCCTGAAGAAGTACCTCCTGGGAATGTAAATCCTTCACAAAGAAACCAGATGAGTTAAACTCAAAGAAAACAGAATTATATAAGCAAAATTGACGAACTGATAATAAATTTCTAGAAATTAATGGAACATGAAGTAGTTGATGAAGGAGAAAATTGTCAGAAGGTGTCGGGAGTAAGCCAGATCTAGAGTTCTGAATAGCCAGAGAGGAGCCATCACCAATGGTTACTTGATCGGGTCCCTGATAGGGAAGGGAATCCAGATTAAGTTTAGAAAAGTCTGACGTATAGTGAGTGGAGGCAGCTGTATTTGGAAACCAACTATTAGACAAAGTGGAGGAATTCGGAAAATTGGAAAAATTAGCAGTGAAAGAAGAGGGAGGGGGAGACTGATATGCATGATCAAAATGATAACAGGAGACGACATAGTGACCCACTCGGTGACAAAGCTGACAAGTAGGACGATTAGGCTGTTGAGGAGGAAAGAAATGAGGAGAAGATGGATTGAAGGAACGACCACCCCGACCCCGATGAAAACCACGACCACGACTACGGTTAGGTGGGGCGAAAGACATCTGGTTAGTTGAGCGTGTAGTGGTGGAATTAGTAGAAAAGGAAGCAGCGGAGAGAAGAGACTGTGTTTGGTGATTAAGACGTGACTCATGATTTATAAGGAAACTGTAAACCTGCGAAATGGTAAGGGGATCTGGTCGAGTGGTAATGGAGGATACCACCGACTCAAAATCTGTCCCTAAACTAGTCAAAAGATAGATAAGAAATTCTGATTCGGGAAGAGGGTGCCTAGCGGCATTAAGAGAAGCCGATAGTGCCTAGCTTTGTGAAAATACACCGAAATAGAGACGGAGCCTTTTTTAAGTGTGGCCAGCTGGAATTTGGTGTGCATAAGATGAGCTGTGGATTGTGCAGAATAAAGGCCATGGAGAGTTTGCCATATTTGACGGGAAGTAGAGCAATCCAGGACATGGGAGAGCACTGTATCGGTGAGAGAGGAGTTAATAGCTGATATGATTAATTGGTCTTGAAGGGTCCAGGAAGTATATTCTGGGTTGGGGGCGTCATTGATGGTGGTGGGAGGCATGGGTATGGTTCCATCAACATACCCAAAAAGCTTATTTCCTTTAAGGAATGGAAGAATTTGAGGTTGCCAAAGAAGATAGTTGTCGGTGGAGAGTTTGATGGTGATGAGTTGAGCTGCAGAATTAGTGATAGAAGGATTAGGAGAAGTGTGTTTGGATGGTGCCATGATGAATCGGAGAAGAAAAGGTGGACGTAGGTCCTATTGGGCTGTTGATAGGACCTACGTCCTATCAACTAGAAACTAGAAACAGAGTGTGCACACAATGTATTCGATAAAATTCATCAACTAGAATTCATCAAAAGGAATGCGTACACACAGCAAGGTAATTCAATCTCTACAACTCTGTCTTTTCTCTGAGTACTATTCAGTATTTATAAACTATCAAAACATTCTCTAGAATATGCTAAAGTAATCCTATTGGTCAGAATTAATGCTTGCATTCCGTTGGGATTTTGTTCTGAAGATTCTGGTGAGGTGCTATCCTCTGAGGCAGGTGCACAGGCTCTAATATTTTAAATCAATTATTGATGGGATCTACTATTTTTTCAATTTCTCATAAAAAGTTAAATAAATCTCAACATATCTCATAAATTTAAACACATATCAATTTACTTTATACATTCAAATAATCTCAATCAAATCCACAAAACACTATTCACAGATCAACTTAGATCACCTTATCATCCAAACGCTGCAAGACTTCACTTACGAGAAGATTGCTACTTGCTTTGTTCAATACTGCTATTTCCTTCTAGTCTGATATATATAAGCCACTTGCCACTGTAGGTTACCAAGCTTATGGGAAGGACTGAAGCTGCATTCATCAAGCATTTCTCCAACTCTAACCGCACTAAAGGCATGAACATCTTAAGACCCACGGCAAAGAGAGAAAGACATAGGACTACATTTTCCATGGGTAAGATGTAGTGAAATTATTTCATCTCATCTCATCTCATTATTAAACTTCTCCTAAATTCCCACACAGAATATAATAAATAATTCAACCTTTTCAAATCCCTAGACAATAATAATATTAAAAAAATAATATTCTAATAATATTTTATTCAACTTTCAATTTTTATCTAAAATCATCTCACTTCATATTATCTCACTGTCCAAATCGCACCTTAAACTTCTTAACAACGAATAAATTATGGGGATAAATCTAATGTCCATTTCTTTCCCTCTGGATCTGTTAATTGGAAAACTTTTCAGGTTTTTTTGTCGGCTGCACAGCAGCTCTGATATTAGCTCTTATTTTAATTATACGCGCTCGTGATATAATGAATAAGGAAGGGGCGACCGACTATATGGAGAACATGTTTCCCCTGTACAGGTAACTTTCATTTCTCTCTAGGATTACATCTCCACTCAGCAAATTTTTTAAGAACTGTATAATCCTTCTTCCATGTTGAATTTAAGCGTCTATAATATTGATTATTCCAAAAAATATTTAATTGAGAATGAGAAGATAAATGTACAATTAGGATTAGAACTAAGGATCAATACTTTTACAGCATATAAAAAATTAATGGCAAGGAAAGAGAGAAAACATGTGTTAAGAGATTGTAAATGGATTAGGAAAAGAGTCATTTGACTTGGCAAGTTTTGTGCTGGCCTATCAACTTGGATAAACTCTTTTCCCTCAAGCTGGGAACTATCTCTGTGAAACTTTATGCCCTAGTTACATCACAAGACCAGCATATAAATATATATATATATAGGATTCGTTGTGAGCACCTTTAAGCTTTTAAAAATAAAAGATTCCGATGAATATGCTTTCAATCGGCCAAGAAAGAGGAAATTAAAAACATTCCCTAGTTTTCCAATGTTAAAATTCCTTCCTCGCTCGCAGTTTGTTTGGCTTCATAGTTCTGCACATGTTAATGTATGCTGTCAACATATACTTCTGGAGGCGGTATCGAGTCAACTATTCCTTCATATTCGGCTTCAAGCAAGGAACTGAGTTGGGCTACCGACAAGTTCTCCTCCTCAGCTTTGGTCTTGCAGTACTAGCACTAGCTAGTGTCCTCTCAAACCTTGACATGGAAATGGACCCAAAAACAAAAGATTACGAAGCATTGACAGAACTTCTGCCTCTCAACTTGGTTCTTGTAAGATCGTATATGTATAAGTACTTTACCTGCTTTTTTCCCATCTAATTCTGAATATATATACAGTACTGAACTTTATCCTCTCTTTTTGATCTGCAGCTTGTAGTTATCATATTATTCTTTCCATTCAACATACTGTACCGTTCAAGTCGTTTCTTCTTCCTCACATGTCTCTTTCATTGTATCTGTGCTCCTTTGTACAAGGTATTGTGGTTGACAAGTGATCATGATGCAAGAGATTAATGAAATGGAACTGAGGTGGGTGTTTGTAATAATTAATAAGCATTTGTGAATTTCTTTATATGACAGGTCACGCTCCCAGATTTCTTCTTGGCGGATCAGTTTACTAGCCAAGTGCAAGCCTTGAGAAGTTTGGAGTTCTACATATGCTACTACGGTTGGGGAGACTACAAGCATAGACAAAACACTTGCAAAGACAGTGGCGTATTCAATACTTTCTGGTTCATTGTTGCAGTGATTCCATACTGGTCTCGACTCCTTCAGGTTCCCAACTCACTTTTACAGAATAATTTAAGCTGTTGAGACAAATAGCTATTTATTATATAGCATTCAAACAATAGTCTTGAATTCCAGCATCAACTAATCTACTCCACTTTCGATTAAAATAGATGGGACTGCATGCCTTTTAGGCATGCAATTGAGGCTTAAGTTTTTAAAACAAGTGATATTTAACACTCAATTTCTTCTTTTGCCACAACTCATAACGATTATTGTTGCAAGGACTTATTCCCTCCTCTTTTTCAGTGCCTCCGTCGCTTATATGAAGAGAAAGATGCTATGCAAGGATACAATGGGCTGAAATATTTTCTGACAATTGTGGCTGTTAGCATGAGAACAGCTTACAGTCTCAACAAGGGATTGGGTTGGAAGACGGTAGCATGGATTTTCTCAGCCATTGTAGCAATTTTCAGTACATATTGGGACCTTGTCATTGACTGGGGACTCCTCCAACGGCAATCTAAGAACCGATGGCTGAGAGACAAGCTTCTGATCCCTCACAAAAGTGTATATTTTGGAGCCATTGTGAGTAAACAACTTCAACTAGAGGGTTTTCATCAACATCTGACACTAAATCATCTTTTTGTAATTTCATGGTAATATATGCAGTTGTTGAATGTCGTCCTCAGGTTTGCTTGGTTGCAAACTGTTTTGGGTTTGGAAGTGTCTTTCTTACATAGAGAATCTTTAATCACCATTGTAGCCGGCCTAGAAATCATTCGTCGTGGGATTTGGAATTTCTTCAGGTAACCAAGATCGTTGGTCATTTTGGAGTAAAATTTCTAAAATGTTTATATAAGCTTAATTTTTTATGGATAAGCAAGGGGACTACTTTCATGTTGAGAATTTGCGGAAATTTAAATGTTTTCAATCTCTTGTGATTTACGTCAGGTTGGAGAATGAGCATTTGAACAATGTTGGCAAGTACCGTGCATTCAAGTCTGTTCCCCTACCCTTCAACTATGATGACAACGAAGACAATGATGAGCAGGAATTAAGGTCAGAGCTAGCGCACTGAAAACAGAGAGAGAAAATCATTTATTTTTTGGTCCACAGTCCACTATATTCCTTGTGAAGGCAGTCCACCAGAGTCTCATATGATGTATTTTTGTTCGATTAAATTCAATTTCATCATCAACGAAATTTCAAATGCAAAAGCAAGGTAGTAGTGATATTGCCAAACTATTATGAGATTTCTGCCAATGTATGATGCCTTCGCAACAGCGGCATTCTTTGATCTTGAATAACATAGGAAGTACAAACTCTTGAAACAAAAATCTGGCACTCGAGTTCCTGATCTGTATATTGAAGTGTCCAGTGAGGCAAGGGACAAATATTTGTTGCTTGATGTTATCTTGTTGTAAGCCTGCTAATCCTACCACAATAAACCTTCAAATTTGCATTCTCTTCTGACTCTCATGGAATGCATTCACCATAAGTAATAAAGAACCATTCGACTCAAGATTGAAGGTTGCTCACATCAAAGGTAACAATGCATTTTATTCAACTAAGAGCATTGGCAATGGCCTGGTTATTGCCAAGTCTAAAGTTTGGGTAGAATCTCACTTTTGGCCAGAGTATCAACTTTTAGCTAGATGAGTCCACATTGGACTAGCTATCTTAAAGATAAAATAAAAATATAATATTATATATTTTAATAGTATTTGATATTTTTTTTTAATATTTTACAAATACACTTCATATATTAATTAATAATTTTATTAAAAAATAAAATGTGATAATTTATTTCAAAGTGGTAATTTGTAGTACTTCAATCACACATTTGGCACTTGTAGTTGTATTTAGATAAAATTAATCATGTTTATGTCCTATGTACATTATTATGAATGGCTATGCAAAGAGCAGCAAGAAAAGGTAAAACATATTATTATGAATGGCTATGCAAAGAACGAGAGAGAGAGAGAGAGGGGGAGGTTGATAAAAATAATAAAATAGTCTGTTAGAGGGTGAATAGCGACTAGCCAACAATAGAGAGCACCCAAGAATTACTATAGCTCAAGTGTTGAGTTTTAGACCTTTGACTAGTCTAATGTGGAGGCTTTTTCTCACATATAGCTAAAGTTTGAAGTTGCATTGGCATTTGACTAAGCCATTGCCAATGCTCGAGATCAAACAAGAACCTTTCATTGAGGTGCTAAAAGGAAACTCTTTCTTGACTCGTTCTTGAAAAACGAGTTGATGAACATATAGCCGGCCTCTAATTGGTCAAGCAAAACTTTGGTTACGATCTTTCATACCATATGTCAAGGTATGTTGTTGATGTTCTAGTGCATTCCAATCAATTTATTACATTTAAACATAATGATGACTAATTTATAAAAAGTTTGAAACATAGGCAAATCATTAAATGTGATACCCTATATGATAAGATAAGGGTAGGTAATGTATGAGATCCCACGTTGCTTGGGAAGAGAAATTCTTGCTCTTTATAGGGTTCTAATGAGGCTCCAATCGTATCAATGACTAATCCTTTTGGAATATAGGTCATGTGGTTTGGGTCTTTTATTGGGACGTTACATAAAATCAGGCCTTGACAGATCTCTTGAAATTGAGAATCCCCAAAGACCAAACTTTCCAAAAAGCACACTAGCCTAAGAGTCTAGAGCTTTACCACAAACACTTTTTATATCATTGTGATATATGAATGAATCAACTCAAATTTAAGGGGGAACATATCTTTTAATAATACATAATGACATTGGAACCCTTGCAAAGAAAACGGAAGCAATCAGACATAATCTAATTAGCTATGCAGCTTAGACCTTTGCCGATAGCAAGAAAAATACCCCACTTTCAATTGTTAATACATGAAAAATGCCCCACTTTCAACATAACGTTGCAGTGGAGAATTCCTTTTGCACATCATATTGCAGTAAGAATCCCTTTTACACATTGTGTTCTTTATTTTTTTAGAAGAAAGAAAGATAGTTTTCTTAATATGAATGAAACAGATGAAGCCCATGTACATAGAGAGTATACGAAAGAAAGACACATCATGTTCTTAAATATTGAAGGTAAATTTTATTTACTTTCAACCTTAAGAATGATAAATGGAGGCAGGGAAAAGGGAAATGATAAAAGGTTAGAATTGCATAATTAAGTTGTTTAAATGGGTGATTTATTTTATCAAATAAAGATTGAACACTTAATTATGCATCAAATTCTAATATTGAATGCAAATTAATTGATATCAATATTTTATACACATAAAGTTCTATATTTGCCTTTGAAAGAAATACATTTTTTATGTACTACAGGGCATTTATAAAAATACTAAAAGAGAATGGAACTCACGGCTGGAACTCAAGGGAGCAAGCAGAAAATCAGCACATGCAGAAAGAAAGTTAGGCCACCCACTCCCAAGTTAGGCCACCCACTCCACCATTCTTCAAAGTTAGGCCACCCACTCTTGAGAAATGGTAGGATGCTCTCTCCTATAAATAGGAGAGAGCTCAGAAGAGAAAGGGCATCAAGGCAGTGGAGACGAAGGAGAGAAGACAGAACTTTAAAACTTAGCTTTCATTTTTCAGTTTCATTCTCATTTCATTCGGCAGTTGTTGTTCATTTTAATTCATTTTTCAGTTTCATGCTTCTGTTTTAGTTTTCATTCAGCATCAGTTTATTTTACAGCTTTAATTTGAAACTTAAGGAAGCAAGTTTTCTTTCCATGTTAAAGCAAGCTTTCTTTGTATTCATCTAGGAAATAATTTCTTTTAGTGTTTATTTTATTTAGAGCTCAACTTCAATTTGAGTGTGTAATTTATTTGAAATTTTAATTTAATTGAGAGTTCAATTTCTTTTAGGATGCATTTTATTTAGAGCGTTTATTTTATTTGAGAAATCATTTTATCTGGAAGTTCAGATTTTTGGATTGGAGAACGCAGTCTCCATTTCCAAACATCAAGTTTATTCCTTACAATTCCTGTTTTTATTTAATTTCAGTTTAATGTCTTATATTTTCCGTGCACATTTAATTTCTGTCTATTTAAATTACTGTCATTTATTTTTTTTTGCACCTTTAATTTCTGTTTATTTAAATTACTATCATTTATTTTTCTCGCACTTGTAATTCCTCTATTTAGGTTAATGTCATTTATTTTCTTGCATCTTTAATTCCTATTATTTAAATTAATGTCATTTATTTTTCTTGTTCTTTTAAATTTCAGTCTATTAATTTCAGCAATTTTAATTTAGTTTCATGCATTTTCATTCCTTACTTTTCATCGCTGCATTCAAATCCGACAAACAAATCTAAAAACATGAATCTAGTCCATGACTAGTAAAATTTCCATCCATTGCACATACCATTTATTTTTTTTTTCTTTGTGAAGTTTTTCACAATTTTTCAACGAGTTTAAATTTTGAGTAAATTTTCCCTGAGGAGACGATCTAGGAATTTATTCCTTATTATTACACGACATCCTCCTGCACTTGGGATAGCATTAATGCTACTCATTTTTGAGTGAGTCAAGTTTTTGGCGCCGTTGCCGGGGAAAGTAGTTTAAATTTAAACTCGTTAATTTTTTTTTTTTTTTTTGCTTCTCTAAACTGATGTTTCATGTCATGGGTAAGAGACAGTTCAAATAGGTTGCTTAGAGTCACATCGAGTGTTGAGAGTAGTATACACAGCTTGGAGATAGATAGCTCGCCTATCTTTTCTTTGAGTGAGTCAGGTGGCAAAATTGAAATTAAAACAGAAAACATGGCTGCACCTGCACCACGCACTCTTAAGGACTATTTGCAACCCACTCGTACCACTACACCTTCATGCATTATTTTACCAGAAAATGCACCCAATTTCTCTATTAAGCATGGCATGATGTCAGTGATACCTCAGTTCCACGGGATGGATTCTGAGAGTCCGTACCAGCACTTAACAGATTTTGAGTTGGCTTGTGCCACATTTATCACTAGGGCTGTTACTGATGAGTTCATTAGACTTCGTTTATTTCCTTTCTCTTTAAAGGATAAAGCGAAGATTTGGTTTAACTCTTTAAGACCCAACTCTATTTCTAGTTGGTCTGATATGCAGCGTGAATTCTTACAAAAATTTTTTCCCTTTCAGAGAACTCAATTTTTGCAAGAGCAAATCAGCCAATTCAATCAGAGACCTGATGAGACCTTTCAGGCCAGTTGGGAAAAATTTAAAGATTTGATGAACATCTGTCCACATCATGGTTTTGAATCTTGGAGGTTGGTGAGCTATTTTTACACTGGCCTCACTCCGGAATGCAAGCAATTTGTTCAGACAATGTGCAATGGGGAGTTCTTTAGCAAGGAACCTGATGAAGCACTGTCATTTTTTGACTACCTTGCTGAGAGCGCGCAACAGTGGAATACTCGTACTGATCGAGTTCCATCAACAGCACAACCACTGAGAGCTATTTCTGGAGGGGGTAGATACGAGCTTAAAGGGGACACTGATGTTCAAGCCCGAATAACTGCTTTAACTAGAAGAATGGAGGTCATGGAAATGGACAAAGTAAAGGCTGTGAAAGTAGCAGAGGCATGTTCTATATGTGCTGATTCAAACCATAAGACCAAAGACTGCCCGATAATGCCAGTGTTTCAAGAAAGTGGGTCGGAGCAGATGCAATCAACTAATTGGGTGAATAGAGCACAAAATCAGCCTTTCTCCAACACATATAATCCGGGGTGGCGGAATCATCCAAATTTCTCATGGAGAAATGATCAACCTGGTCGGTCCCCACCACCTCAACAGCAACCATTTCATCAGAGTGCTCCTCAGCATCAGTATCCGTCATATCAGAATCCTCAGAGCTATCCTCCTGTAGCTCCGCCTGGATTTCAACCTCATATGGCTGCACAGAGTTTTCAACCTTCATCATCTGCAAAGAAAACTCTAGATGATAGTATGGCACAGATGGCCAATACACTTCAACAATTCATGCAGATTCAGGCCACCACAAATAATCAAAATACTCAGGCCATAAATGAGTTGCGTGGCACTATGAACAAGATGAGCACAACCTTGAGCACCCTGGAGAAAGGGAAATTTCCAGCACAGCCTCAACCTAATCCTCAAGTATACAGGCAGCAACAACAACAAGTGCATAATGTCTCAGGGGACGTTATTGAGACAGCGAAGGCAGTCCTTACTTTGAGAAGTGGGAAAGAAGTTTCCCGACCAGAAATGCCTATAGACACACAGGAAGTTGCTCCTACACCTGAAGATATAACGGAGACTGATGAAATTAAGAAAGAACTAGAGGTAGTGAGACCAGAGTTGAAGAAGCCTGTGACTGTAGATGCTGAAACTACCAAGGGATACCAACCTGTGGTTCCTTATCCTCAAAGATTGGCGGCTGGCCAAAAGAGCAGGTATCACACGGAGATTCAAGAGATTTTCAAGCAAGTGAAAATCAATATTCCACTTTTGGATGCCATACAACAAGTACCTTCATATGCAAAATTTTTGAAGGACTTGTGTACAGTGAAGAGGAAGCTGAATGTAAAGAAGAAAGCCTTCCTGACGGAGCAAGTTAGTGCATTAATATTGAGCGAGACTCCTCAGAAGTTTGGAGATCCCGGCTCTCCCAACATTTCCATTATGATCGGCGAATCACGCATTGGGAGAGCTCTACTTGATTTGGGGAGTAGTGTGAACTTGCTACCGTTCTCAGTTTATGAACAATTGGGATTGGGTGAGCTGAAAAAGACCTCCATCATGCTACAACTGGCTGACAGATCAGTTAAGGTACCAAGGGGTATTGTAGAGGACGTGTTGGTCCAGGTGGACAAATTCTACTACCCAGTGGATTTTGTAGTTCTTGATATGCAGCAGCCAGCCTCCACTATTTACCAAGCTCCTGTCATCCTTGGAAGACCATTTCTAGCTACATCAAACGCTTTGATTAATTGCAGAAGTGGAGTGTTGAAGCTTACCTTTGGGAACATGGCACTTGAGTTGAACGTTTTCAACGCTTGCAAGATGCCAACACATTTTGATGACACAAGTGAATTGAATGCTGTGGAGAGTTTGACATCAACAGAGTCTATTTGCTCAACCTCTCCTTTCTCTGATGATGATTATATTTTTCAGACATCTGAATATTTACTTGATGAGAAAATTGATCATATCAATGAAAATGACTTTGAATTTCTTGATTATTTTGCAGATTCTTTACCACTTGAAGTACAATTTGCCGGAGCAAGATGGAAACCCCAGTTCGAAGCTTTACCACCACCAGACATGCTTAGATCTTCAGAGGAAGAAGTTCCCCGATTGGAACTAAAACCGCTTCCTCAAGATTTAAAGTATGCGTTCCTTGGACCTGAAGAAGGCACTTTTCCGGTGGTGATTTCCTCAAAACTAAATCAGAAGGAGGAAGCCAAATTGATTGAAATATTAAGAAAGCATCGAGGCGCAATTGGTTGGACAATAGCCGACATCAAAGGCATTGATGCCGCTATATGTACCCACAGAATTCATCTTGAAGACGATGCTAAACCAGTTCGTGATGCTCAACGTAGGCTCAATCCTACCATGAAGGAAGTTGTGAAAGAGGAAGTGCTTAAGCTACTCGCAGTGGGTATCATTTACCCCATCTCAGACAGTAAGTGGGTAAGTCCAACTCAAGTGGTACCAAAAAAATCTGGTTTAACTGTCATACAAAATGAGAAAAATGAGTTAATTCCAACTCGAATGGTTACTGGCTGGAGAATGTGCATTGATTATAGAAAACTTAATTCAGCCAGTAGGAAGGATCATTTTCCTTTACCATTTTTGGATCAAATTTTGGAAAGAGTGGCTGGAAATGCATATTATTGTTTCTTGGATGGCTATTCTGGTTATTATCAAATTGCTGTAGCGCCTGAGGATCAGGAGAAAACCACTTTCACCTGTCCTTTTGGCACTTTTGCTTTTACTAGAATGCCTTTTGGTTTGTGTAATGCTCCAGCTACTTTTCAGAGATGCATGATGAGTATTTTTTCTGACATGATTGATGATATTTGTGAAATATTCATGGATGATTTCTCTGTTTTTGGAAAAACTTTTGAAAGTTGTTTGCATAATTTGGCACGTATTCTCCAAAGATGTGAGGAAAAAAATCTTTTACTTAATTGGGAGAAGTGTCAATTCATGGTTACTCAGGGCATTGTTTTGGGACACATTGTTTCCTCTGAAGGTATAAAGGTCGACAAGGCAAAGATTGAATTAATATCTAAACTTCCTATTCCTAGGACGGTTAGGGATATTCGTTCTTTCCTTGGTCATGCTGGTTTTTATAGGCGGTTTATTCAAGGGTTTAGTTCTATTGCAAAACCTTTGTGCACTCTTTTACAAAATGACATTGAATTTGTTTGGACTGATGAGTGCCAAAAAGCTTTTGATACCCTTAAAAATTCGCTTACCACTGCTCCTATTGTGCGACCCCCGCAGTGGGACATTCCCTTTGAAATCATGACAGATGCAAGTGATTATGCCTTAGGAGCTGTTTTGGGTCAGCGTGTGGATAATAGACCATGTGTGATTTACTATGCTAGTAGAACCTTGAATGATGCCCAGAAAAATTATACCACTACTGAAAAAGAACTGCTTGCAGTGGTTTTTGCACTTGATAAATTCAGGGCTTATATTCTTGGTTCTCCTGTTACTATTTTCACTGACCACTCTGCTCTTAAGTATTTGTTGGCTAAAAAAGATGCAAAACCACGCTTGATTCGATGGATTCTATTACTTCAAGAGTTCAACATCAACATTAGGGACAAGAAAGGAGTTGAAAACGTGGTAGCTGACCACCTCTCTAGATTGTCATCTCCTTCTTCAAATGTCAGCCTCCCTCTTGATGATAGTTTTCCGGATGAGCACCTGTTTGTGGTAAATAAAGTTCCCTGGTATGCTGACATAGTCAATTATCTGGTGACTGAGCAAATGCCTTCTGAATGGTCAACCCAAGATAAGCGTCGGTTTCTATCTGAGGTAAAACATTTCTACTTTGATGACCCTTATCTTTTCAAATATTGTTCGGACCAATTGATTCGAAGATGCATTCCTGATGATGAGTTTTCTTCAGTATTGAGATTTTGTCATATGGGTGCATGTGGTGGTCATTTTTCAGCGAAGAAAACAGTGGCAAAAATTTTGCAAAGCGGTCTTTATTGGCCGTCTATGTTTAAGGATGCTTACAATTTTTGCAAAGCGTGTGTGTCTTGTCAAAAGTTAGGAGCTATTAGCAAAAGAAACATGATGCCCCTTTCCCCCATTCTTACTTTAGAAATCTTTGATTGTTGGGGAATAGACTTCATGGGACCTTTTCCGGTTTCCTTTGGAAACACATATATTTTATTGGCTGTGGACTATGTTTCAAAGTGGGTTGAGGCCATCGCTTGCAAAACCAATGACCATCATGTTGTATTAAAATTTTTACAATCTTTGTTTGCTCGATTTGGCATGCCCAAGGTTATCATTAGTGATGGGGGTTCTCATTTTTGCAATAAACCATTTTCTACACTTGTAAAAAAATATGGTATTACACATCGAGTTTCCACCCCCTATCACCCCCAAACAAATGGGCAAGCTGAATTGGCAAATAGAGAAATAAAACTCATTCTGGAGAAAACGGTAAATCCTAATAGGAAAGATTGGTCGATTAAGCTTCTTGATGCTTTGTGGGCATACAGGACAGCTTTTAAAACAAATCTAGGGATGTCTCCCTATCGATTAGTTTATGGTAAAGCTTGTCATTTACCTGTTGATATTCAGCATCGAGCTCTTTGGGCCATAAAACATGTTAACATGTCACTTGATGAAGCTTCAGGGTTGAGAAAATTGCAGATTAATGAATTGGATGAAGCTCGTCGGAATGCTTATGACAACGCGCAATTGGCAAAGGAACGGATGAAAATTCTGCATGATCAGAAAATTCATCCAAAGCATTTCACAATTGGCCAGGAAGTTCTCCTTTACAACTCTCGCTTGCATATTTTTCCTGGAAAGTTGAAATCACGATGGAGTGGACCATACATTGTAAAGACTGTTCATCATCATGGTGCGGTAGACATTGTCAATCCGAAGAATGGTAATAGCTTCACTGTCAACGGACAACGTCTAAAGTCATTTCTGAAGGATTTTGATCCACATGAAGAGATCTTGCTTGTGCAAGATCCCAGGGAAGTGTTTTGATTCGTTTCTCCTTCTGTACAGTTTTCTTTACTTGCATTTTCTTTTATTTGTTCTTTTGCATTTGATTTTATTTTTCTTGTTGTTTGTTTGTTTTGTTTTGTTCTTTTGCATCTTTCGTTCGATTCAGTGAGGACTATGTCTCTCACTAGTTAGGAGCGAAACCATGGCATTGTGTAAAAATAAAAAAATAAAAAAAAATAAAAATAAAAATAAAAATAGATAGATTTTATTTAAAAATGCTTTTACATAAACTTGAGGTTCTTAGCCTCAGATTGGAGACGCTCATTCTCTTCATACAAAATCATGTCAGCCCTATTCATAGGAGCTGGCAAGCGGAATGAAGAACTCAATAGAGATTTCAACTGTTTATTCTGCTGCCGAAGGATTCCTTCCCTTGTGTGAGACTCTTGAACAATGCGTTGAAGTACAGCAATTTGTTCTTTTAGCCTTTCAACCTCATGGTTTTTGGCTTGAACCCGCTGGGAAAAAGCAACAATAGAGGATGAGTAGCGAGTTCCGAGACTCACCAAATCATAGATAGCATCAGAGTCTGACTTATTAGCCATGCTATCATTTTCTTGCTGCAACATGGCACCAATGGCAGCTGCAGAAAGGACAGGAGGTTGAGATGTAGAAGAATGAGCCATTGAGAAAGGGATTGAGAACTTAAGGCGAGAATGTTGAAGGAATGCAGATGAGTTATAGAGATAAGAAGAGAACTTGATGCGGATTGAATGAACTTTGAGACTGATTTTATAGAGAGAGCATGAAGAACAAGTCCGGAGCCTTCAATCTCGTTTGTCAACAACATCAGGCGTTTATTTTCAAATCTCTAGCCACACTTGTCTGGTCACGGACGGATCCACCGAAAAAAAAAAAAAAAAAAAATTTCAGTAATCTCGTTAATTTCAGTTATCTTTTGCTAATTTTCTCGTATTCTCTTTTTGCAGGTACGATTTTTTGACGAAAAATGGATTAAGGAACATTGCTTTCATATTCATATCAGTTGGTAATCTCGTTCCAAAACTTTTTATTTTACTTTCTTGCTTGTTTTTATTTCTTTTGCTTTTTGTATCTTCTAACTTTGATAGAAATTTACTCCCTGTGTGCACTCGAGTATTTCAGGTGACATCTTTCCTCTTTACTCTTTCGTTTCAATATATGTTCTGCAGTGTTTATCTTGCTTAAATTCATGCCTGCATAACATATATCGTCGAACATTCATTTGCTGAACATTGAGGACAATGTCAAATTTAGTTGGGGGGAGAGAGTTTCTGTTGAATTTTTTTTTTTTGAAGATATATTAGTACTAAAAAAAAAAAAAAATGATTTGTTGAAGTAATGGAACATGTGGAATGTAGTGCAAATATGAGTATATGTCAAAAGAGGGACTTATCCATTTTATTTAGTTGTTAAACCAAGGGAAAGATGTTAAGAGTTTTGCTTAAACACACACAACACATACCCGGAAGGCCTAGAAAGACTACATTGAGTCATTGTTGGTTGATTTACACTTCAATTGTTTGAGACTCTAATGAACCATATCCTAATGGCTTAGGAAGAAATTTGAATTAAATGAGAAAAGGGACAAGCCAGGGATCAAAAAAAAAAAAAAAAAAAAAAAAAAAAAAAAAAAACAAAAACAAAAACAAAAACAAAAAAAATAACATTTGTGTAGTGGAAAAGGCTGCCTATTACCGGGGTCCTTACAAAAGAAGTAGGCGCCTTTCAAAGTGTAATAGCGTGAAAGCCGCCACTACAATGGTTTTGAATTAGAGTAAGACCATGTGGTTTTCTCAGATTAGTTGTTGTGATTGAAATTATTAATGCCTCTTGGTAGTCAATCTTGGAATTCTAACCCCATTTCCATGCACTTAAAAGAAAGCAAGCTTTGTTACATGTAATTCCCTTGGTTGATTAACTAAATTGTGTATAAATCTCTCAGTTGATACAAAATTCAGATTAATCTATCTCCAGTGTTCTTAAACTCAACAAATCTATTTCATGGCATGTGATTCTCAGATTTTCTCAAGTTGGTAATTTCACCTTTGCATGAATTCATTCGCTTTATTTGCTAGAGTCTAGCAAAAAGCTAGTTGGGGGGTGTGATAAAAGGTTAGAATTGCATAATTAAGTTGTTTAAATGGGTGATTTATTTTATCAAATAAAGATTGAACACTTAATTATGCATCAAATTCTAATATTGAATGCAAATTAATTGATGTCAATATTTTATATACATAAAGTTCTATATTTGCCTTTGAAAGAAATACATTTTTTATGTACTGCAGGGCATTTATGAAAATACTAAAAGAGAATGGAACTCACGGCTGGAACTCAAGGGAGCAAGCAGAAAATCAGCACATGCAGAAAGATAGAAAGGCCACCCACTCCCAAGTTAGGCCACCCACTCCACCATTCTTCAAAGTTAGGCCACCCACTCCCAAGTTAGGCCACCCACTCCACCATTCTTCAAAGTTAGGCCACCCACTCCCAAGTTAGGCCACCCACTCCACCATTCTTCAAAGTTAGGCCACCCACTCCCAAGTTAGGCCACCCACTCCACCATTCTTCAAAGTTTGGCCACCCACTCTTGAGAAATGGTAGGATGCTCTCTCCTATAAATAGGAGAGAGCTCAGAAGAGAAAGGGCATCAAGGCAGTGGAGACGAAGGAGAGAAGACAGAACTTTAAAACTTAGCTTTCATTTTTCAGTTTCATTCTCATTTCATTCGGCAGTTGTTGTTCATTTTAATTCATTTTTCAGTTTCATGCTTCTGTTTTAGTTTTCATTCAGCATCAGTTTATTTTACAGCTTTAATTTGAAACTTAAGGAAGCAAGTTTTCTTTCCATGTTAAAGCAAGCTTTCTTTGTATTCATCTAGGAAATAATTTCTTTTAGTGTTTATTTTATTTAGAGCTCAACTTCAATTTGAGTGTGTAATTTATTTGAAATTTTAATTTAATTGAGAGTTCAATTTCTTTTAGGATGCATTTTATTTAGAGCGTTTATTTTATTTGAGAAATCATTTTATCTGGAAGTTCAGATTTTTGGATTGGAGAACGCAGTCTCCATTTCCAAACATCAAGTTTATTCCTTACAATTCCTGTTTTTATTTAATTTCAGTTTAATGTCTTATATTTTCCGTGCACATTTAATTTCTGTCTATTTAAATTACTGTCATTTATTTTTTTTTCTTTTAAATTTCAGTCTATTAATTTCAGCAATTTTAATTTAGTTTCATGCATTTTCATTCCTTACTTTTCATCGCTGCATTCAAATCCGACAAACAAATCTAAAAACATGAATCTAGTCCATGACTAGTAAAATTTCCATCCATTGCACATACCATTTATTTTTTTTTCTTTGTGAAGTTTTTCACAATTTTTCAACGAGTTTAAATTTTGAGTAAATTTTCCCTGAGGAGACGATCTAGGAATTTATTCCTTATTATTACACGACATCCTCCTGCACTTGGGATAACATTAATGCTACTCATTTTTGAGTGAGTCAGGAAACAGACTCATGCAATTTCAAATATTCAGGACATACAGAAAACCCCAACTTATAGCTGCAATCATATTGATAAGAATCTAGATCCGTACCTTGAGTGCCATCGGTAACCCAAAATACAGGAAGTGACAGAAAATCAATGTACCAAACTTTAAATCAAGAGTAAATTAATGGGAAATATTGTAGCACTACTTTAGTAAAAAAAAATCCTGCTATAATAGAAGGAAATTGAAAGTTTCACTCAAACTCATAAAGTAACCAGACACTTTTGATAATGAGTTCAGCTACAGAGCAGCCACTGTAGCAGTGCACACATTGCACACACTGTTTTGGTTTCCTATTTTCATCTCCATTCAAATTCATCCCGCGAAACACCTTCCTTCCTCGATAGTAATCAACGTCAGCTTTCTCTACCCAGCGTCTCTAGCGACGCCGTCTTCCTCGTTAGCCCCACCAAGTGGCCTCGCTTCGTCTGCCCAGTGCCGCCACTCCTCACGAGCTTGTTGAACGGAGCAAACTTGAATTGAATTTCATGAAAACCACCCTCATTCCTTGCCACGAACCTGCATTGAGTTCCTCTTCCCAGCGCGACCCCACGATGGCATCTCTCTGTTCAGTGCCACCTTGCAATGCTCGTATGTCTGCCTAGTGCTGCCACTCCCTGCGAGCTGATTGAATGGACCAAACCATAGACAACTGCCCCAATAGCTCTATTTCACCAAATATGTTGCTCAACTTTGTAGGTAAATATTGTACCATTTTCCTGTCCATACTATTATGTTCTTCATGTGTACATTGAGACGTGATGCTTAATGTTTTTTGAGATGGGTATTGTGGTTTAGGGCATGGAGAAAAAAAGTGTTCTTTGTGAGCATACAGGGAAGAGGGTGTGATGATGTCTTTCTCTTTTCCCCTTTTCATCAAAGGGTTACTTTTTTGAGAAATTCTTGGCATAGTCCCCAGTAGGGATTGCTTACGCACAACAAAATGAAACGTTTTCATCCCAAACTTTTCCCAAGCTTGAACTCGCAAGGCTTTCCCCTATCTCTCTGTAACAGCTCTACTCTCTCTCTCTCTCTCTCTCTCTCTCTAATAAATGGAGTTCTTTCTGTTAAAGAACCAGGTGACAAAGTGCATTTCGCCTAGCCCTCTGAAAATTTATGCTCTCTTGTTCCCCTTGGTTTATAGTTTACCAACGTTGGTTTAAGAACATAAGAGGTCAATAATTTAGGAGTGATTGGTGTCCAGCATGATTTAGGACAATTGATATGCAGACCTTGGGTGTGTACATTTGTTATTCTATTTAAAAGACAGTTTGTTTTGGTTGGTGGTTTTGGATTTTTTCCCAATTATTTTATCTAGGTTTTGGTTGATTTTAGATTTGGGAGTTCGATTTTGAGTTCTATTTCTTCATGGCTCTGTTTTGGTTTATATTTAATTTTCAGTTTTGGAGTTTGGTTGGGTTTTCTTCTAGTTTGTCGACATGGGTTTATAGTTATTAGTGCTTCCAGTCAGATGTATATGAATTCCAAAATGCACTCATCTTAAACTTGTGCTCAAAAAAATTAACTTGACCCAAGTAAAGGTTGTGACAAAAATAATGGAAAACATAGTGGGCTGATTCCAGTTTGAATTGAATTGGAAACATCTGTTACAATATAAAGCTTGACAAAAGAATATCTATTGACATTGGAATTTAGTATTGCAAATACAGCTGAAGCTAAAACAATTTAACTCAAGCCATTTGTACTGAACTACAACCAATGCCAATATGCATGCACACATGTCAACAAACCTTTTTCTATCCTGACTTAAGAACTGATGTTGACAACCCACCTATGCATCAAAACATGAATTTGACTGTAGTTAGTATATATTACTCAATAGAGAGACTTGCAGTACATAAAATACTATAGGTCAGTGAGTCATATTATGCCCATGATTTCCTTTGCAAGTCCCGAAAACACGAGGTCAACGAGTCATAATGCTTTGTGTTACATTAATACCAATATATAATGTATTTGATCATCTAGGGTTTGAAGTATTGTCTTGTTGAAATATATTTTGGTGGAGTGGATTGCTTGGATATTGTAGGATTTCAGGAGTGGATGCTGCTAAATCACTTAATTATAGTAATTTGCGTACAGATTTTCATTAAACATAAAATATTAGATTTTGCCTAAATTCTCATGTGGAATCATTTAAAAAAAATTATATATATGTGTGTGTTTTAAATGTTTTAAAACTCCTATGCAATTGTATAAAAAATGGAGGAAAGTGTTGATGTGTAACAATTAATCTGGCTTTGAAGGACAACTCTTGCCTCCACACTTGAAGTTTCCATCCCCAATAGACAACTGTAGCTTCTCAACAAAGAAGCTACAAATGGGCAGTATGATCGTCATCTTTCCCTTGTCTCGGAAGTAGAGAGAAAATGAGGAAAGCATGACACAACGCTACGACAAAGGTGCATCGAGATTTACATCCACCTTGTTCTCTTAGCATCTCTTGAGAAGGTAGAGCTAGTGTCTTAATGATGCCACCTGCCATACCAAAGCAGATAAATCTGTAAATTTGATGTATGATGGAGAGTAAAATGAGCAGTAAAAAGGTTAACTAGATGTTGTAAACATCTATCAGACTAAAGCAAATTAGAACAAAGGAAATAAACAAACCAAAACCCATTGAAGGGCCAGTAAAGCTCATCTTAGCCCCTAAGAAAATTGCACTAACCAAACTGGCTACAGTAATTGAGAGTGGAACAGATCCTGCACAATGGAAACATAAGTATTCTTGTTTACTATCTAGATCCCATGTTGTAGATCATTGTACGTTTGTATTTCATTTTTGTAGAAAGTGCTTATATTTTCAGATTCGGCATTACGTATGAGAGTTTAATTTTCATTTTTCTTCTTTTGCCATCATGTTCTTTGCCAATAAAGTCTCGAAAGACACTCTTAGTCTTAGTGTGATGGGGGAAGAGGATGATGGAATGCCACATAGGCCTTTGATGTTGACTTTGCAGTCATTAATGACACCTCCAAATATTGTTTATGGAAATCAATACGTCTACCATGTGAGTAGGCAAGTTGATGTCTTTATTTTTTAATAAAGTTTGTTTGATGTGCTCATGAATAGTTCTAATTGCATAATTGCAGGGTCATTTTGATGTAAATATGCCCTACCCTTCACCGAGTAATTCGGTAGACTTTAGCCCATTTGATGATTCATTTTAGGTATATTTATTTTAATTTTTAAATTCTAAAAATTAACATGTTAATTTGTTTAGAGTCATTCAATTTTTTCTAACAACGTGCTTGTTTGAGCAGATGACACCTTATATGCCCTACCTTCCGTCGAGTAATCTGGAAGACCTGAGGCAAGAAGCGCTCCTAGCATCAACTATTCCAACTGCTATAGAATTTGAACAATAGCTTGGAAGTACATCATGGATGACCGATGAAAGTTTTCATGACGTCGATGGTATTACATTTTTGTTTGCCTTGATTATAATGACTGTAATATTATTTTGATACTAATCCGTCCATATGTTTCCATTTTTAGAAATGGTCTTCGACATAAATTAAGATTTAGGGGATACCAATGTTGTCTAGGATGATGAAATACGAGTTGAAGCACCAAGATCTGGTATAGAATTTGACAGTGTGAAAGAGCTTACAACCTACTATAAGCAATATGCCAAGTAAGAGTGTTTTGGTGTACAAACATAGAGGACTAGGAGAGATGATGATGGGAGGCTTGTGTATGTGACTGTTGGTTATGCCCGTGGTGGAAAGTAACAACCTAAGAACAGTAATATCTAGAAGCCACGGCCAACAACTAGAACGGATTGTAAGGTGAGAGTAAATGCGATGTTGAGCAAGAATGACAAGTGGGTTTTCACCACTATTGAAAATGTGCACAACCACATAACTATGAGCCCCAAGAAGACAAGACTCTTGCGATCTCACAAGTTTCTAGATGAATACAGTTAAAGAATCCTCGACCTGAATGATCGAGCTGGTATACAAATGAACAAGAATTTTTATTCTCTTGTCATTGATGCTGGGGGTTTTGAGAATCTTCAGTTTTAAGAGAAAGATTGTTAGAATTTCATTGACAAAGCTATACATTTAAGTTTGGGTAAAATAGGTGATGAAGCACTTAATCAGTATTTCAAAAGAATGAGAGATCAGAATGATGTCTTCGTTTCTAACATAAACGTGGATGATGAGGAAGGTCACTGAATGTGTTTTGGACTGATGCTCGAAGTCAAGTGGCCTATGAGTATTTTGGAGATGTTGTAACCTTCGATACAACGTATGTAACAAATAGGTACGGGATGCCTTTGGCTTCATTTGTTGGTATTAACCATGATGGGCAGTTCATATTATTAGGGGCGAAATTTCTTTCAAGCGAGGATACACATACTTTTGTGTGGTTGTTCTGAATGTGGTTGGATTGCATGAATGGTCGGGCCCTCGTGCCATCATAACTGACCAAGATAAGGCAATGAAGATTGCTATTGCCATTGTAGTCCCCGAAACTCGTCATATATATTGTTTATGGCATATAATGCGCAAACTTTCAAAAAAGTTAAGAGCTCAAGCCAAATTCAATGCGGATTTGAATACTGACATTCATACTACATTATATGACTCACAGACCACCACAGAATTTGAGGAGAGCAGGGGTGAACTACTTGCCAAGTATGATCTGGTTAGCAATAAATGGCTTCAATCCTTATACGAGGAAAGGTCTTTTTAGGTTACAGCTTACTTGAAAAGTGTATTTTGGGCTGTTATGAGCACAACCCAAAGGTCAGAAAGCATGAATGCATTTTTCGATGAGTATGTCCATTCTGAAATGACGTTGAAGGAATTCGTCAACTAGTTTGGTAATGCTCTTAGACAGAAGGTTGAGGTAGAGACAACTACTGATTTCAATTCTAACAACCAAACTATTCCCCTCGCGTCTCACTTCAACATTGAGAAGCAGTTTCAAGACTTATATACAAATGCTAAGTTCAAAGAGGTCTAAAAAGAGTTGCTGGGCCTAATGTGTTGTAATTGTTCATTGGTAAGCACATAAGAGTGTATTTTAAAATACGATGTGTTGGATGAAATATCTACTAATGACCACATCAAAACAGTCCATTTCTCAGTTTAATATAACAAAAAGGAGGTGGAGATAAAATGCATGTGTGCACTATTTGAGATGCAGGAGATTCTATGTAGGCATGCACTTAGAGAATTTGTCAATTGAAGAAGATTAATGTGCTGCCAGATGTATATGTCTTGGATCATTGGAGAAAGGACTTCAACATTACTTAGAAGTAGTTACGATGACCAGCGGGATAGATCTGATACACTGAATTATGAGCTTGTGGTTAAAAGAAGTTTGAAATAAGCAACCAAAATATCCTCAGATAATGAAAAATTCAGTGCATTCCTACGTGTTGTTGATGAGTTTGAGACAAAATGTAAAGGTTCAACACTAGAGTCGACATTTGAACAAATGAAAGCCAAACCATAGGTGGTCTTGGATAAGGGTAAGAAGATATTAAGTCCCAACATGGTCTGAGGGAAAGGGAGACCCCCAAGTAATAGGAAGGTTCCACCCATGGAAAAGATGGCAACAAAGAGAAAGAAACTGGTAATAATTGTCAAAATTTGTACCTCTTCAATAATTAGTATTATGATTCTAATATATGTATATTTTTGTTTTGGAACTTAGATTTGTAGGAAAATCTTGGTAGATGAAATAGAATTGGGTGACACCCCGGAATCTCAACAACACCAATTGATGATGGGGTTGGTGTTGGAACACAAAATAACATTCTTACACAATAAACTCCACTAGGAAATGAGGTAAATTGTCTTTTAATTATAGTTGTTTCAATTATAGTTATTTTAATTATAGTTGTTTTCTTTTAGATGTGTGACCATATTGATGCACACCTGTAACTCCATGGTGATGAAAAGAAACATTTTTTGAAACTCTAGGAGAGGGTTTGGTGTAGTTTGTGGATGTGCGGGGGGTTATTTTTTGTACTCTTTGAGAGGGTATGGTGTAGTTTGTGGAGGGTTGGGTTTTACCTTTTGTACCTCTTCAAGAGATGCATTAGGGTTCATTTATGTACTTTTGGAGAGGTGTATTCTATGGACATACCATGTTTAATTTTTTGACCACCTAGAGAGGGTATGGAGCCATGCAAATAGTGGCGGAGACAGGAATTTACTCTAGGAGGGCCAAACAAAATTAGAACAATATCTATAACTAGGGGGAGTTCGATCCGATCCAGGGAGATTTTGTGGACCTGACTGGACCTATTCGGTCCAAGGTTTTCCCACCCTGGACCAGACCGAACTCCATAAGGACCGCGACGGTCCAGTCTGGTCGGTCCGTTCGGTCCACCCTTGCCTCTTTTATTTTTTATTTTTTATATCCAATGTCATTTTGTTTAATACTTATGTAATTATAATGTGATATATTTAATATATATACATATGGTATACTATTATATGTATTAATATATATATATATATATATATTAGTAATACGCTAATACTATTAGTCTATTAGTATATAGTAAATTAGTAATAGTTACTAACTTATTTACTATAACAATAGTTATTAAATTATTTACTATAACTAATAATACACTAGTACTAATACTATAACTAATAACTATATGTAATAATAGTATTACTATATCTCTTCAAACCCCACATATTTATTAATACTCTAAGTCATACTATATTAAATAATAGTAAAATATTCTTATTATTCATACTCTATGTAGTTATATTAAATACTATATTACTAATACTATATGTAGTTATAGTGATTAAATTCTAACATATTACATATTAAGTTAACTATACTAATACTATTATAAATTTATACATATATGATATATTATAATTTATAC
This sequence comes from Carya cathayensis, assembly GCA_011037825.1. Classification (NCBI taxonomy): domain Eukaryota; kingdom Viridiplantae; phylum Streptophyta; class Magnoliopsida; order Fagales; family Juglandaceae; genus Carya; species Carya cathayensis. The sequence continues at coordinate 197,582 of QGSO01016352.1, read as the reverse complement.
CATAACTCTTATAATATGTTAATATATTGATGTACACTAGTACTAATATTATAACTAATAATTAGATGTAATAACTAATAACTAATAATATGTAATAACACTAGTACTAATAGATAATAACTAATAACTAGTATTACTAATTTACTGTATCTCTTCATTGTCTTCAAACCCAACACATTTACTAATATTCTATGTAATAGTATATTCATTTATTAAATAAGAGTAATACTCTTATAGTCTTATAATCTTATTACTAATATGCACTAGCATATTAGATATTAAGTTAACTAATACTAATACTATTAGGTATAGTTATAGACTTATAATGATTTAGTTATTATGAATTTATGATTAGTATACTGTATAACTATATAATAGTAAATTAATATTAATTTAGATTATTAGTAATATAGTCTTAGTATATACTAATACTGATATTTATATATAAATATCAGTATTAGTATAAAATTATAAATATTAGTATTATAAATATTAACCTATTGGGTTAGATAAAAATTATAATTAATTATATACAATTATAAATATTATATAAATAATAAAATATATTTTATATGACTAATAGTATAAAATAATAATTAATCAGTGAAGCATCTCCTCCATGTAGCTACCCTGTCCCACGTGAAATCTATCAATCACTTAGCCCCTTTCATCATCTGTAGCCACCCAAACCCCCCATTTCGCAGCAACAGCTCGTAAGGAAACCACTCCACACCTTTCGCCACCTAAAAACACCTCTGTTTTGGCTCTCAAAAGAGCATTACCAGGAAAGCAAGCCTCAGACCGAGAGCCTTGAAATATCCACCACTCCATTTCGAGAAGCCACCCCACATTCGCTAGCTCCAAACCGTTGTAAACCATGTGGAACCATTGCTAGTGTTAAAAGGTGAAGAACAGAGGGAGAGAAAAAGTTGCAGAGGAAAAAGTGAAATTCCTTCTTCTGTATATTGTTCTACTCTCTTTTACACTGAGCCTTGATACATATATATATACCTTGAGCCACATTTCTCAGCTTACTAGAAATAGAAAGAATCATCTATACACACCTATTTGTCTTGTACAAAAAAGGGAAATGCCTAACAAACTATACTATTGCTTTATCAGAGTGTGGACAACTCTGATTTTCCTTGGTGGTGCCTTGTCTCAGACTGTCACATTATTAGTGGAAGCATGCTTGTTGGTGGAGGGTTGGTGCAGCTGATCCTCCTTAGTGGTGACATGTTTCATATTGTCACATTTGTTGGTGGAGGCATGATTCTTCTTTTGCTGAGACTCCCCCTCAAGATGGGCGTATATGTTTAGAATGCCCATCTTGGACAATAAGAAATGAAATTGTGTTGTGGATAAAGCCTTTGTGAAGATGTCAGCCAACTAAAACTTAGAGCCAATATGAACTGGAATTATTGCACCAGCAGCTACCTTTTCTCGAATGAAATGGCAATCTATCTCTATGTGCTTTGTCCTCTCATAAAAGATGGGGTTCTTGGTGAGATGAATGGCAGCTTGGTTGTCACAATATAGTAGTGCTAGCTATTTGTGTTGTACATTGAAGTCCTTTAAGAGTGTAACCAGCCAAACTACTTCACAACATGTGTAAGCAAGTGCTCGATATTTTGCCTCAGCAGAAGAACGAGATACTGTAGCTTGTTTCTTGGATTTCCAACTTACTAAAGAATCTCCAAGAAAGATAGCGAAACCAGTAATTGATCTTCGAGTTTCAGGGCATGTTGCCCAATCCGAATCACTGCATGCTTTGGGGTGCAATGAGGAGTTAGCTGAGAAGAAAAGGCACTGGCCAATTGAACCCTTTAGATACCTCAAAACTCGATGAGCATGGTGCAAATGCATTTGAGTTGGTTTGTCCATGAATTGGCTGAGGAGACTCACTGCATAAGTAATGTCTGGTCTACTAATTATCAAGTAGATGAGCCTGCCAATTAGCCTTCGATAACTTGTAACATCTGTCAACATGTCAGTGGAAGAGTGTGCAAGCTTGTGATTTAATTCAATGGGAGTACTGACTGGTTTAGAACCAAGCAAACCAGCATCCTCTAGGATTTCTAAGGTGTATTTTCTCTGACATATGTGGATCCCAGTTGTTGTTCTTGCAACCTCTATGCCTAAGAAAAACTTCAAGGGGCCAAGATCCTTGATCTTGAAATGGTTGTGAAGAAATTCCTTGATTTTCTTTATGGCAACTAGATCACTGCTTCCCACAATTATGTCATCTACATAAATTAAAAGGGCTGTAAAACCATTTTGATCATTCTTACTAAATAATGAATAATCAGATTCGGATTGGTGGAAGCCAAGAGAGAGCAAGACAGTGGTGAATTTGGAGTTCCATTGCCTTGAGGCTTGTTTCAAGCCATATAATGACTTATTTAACTTGCAAACCAACCTTCCGTGTTGTTGAGACTCCCCCTTAACCATATAACCTGGTGGCAAGTCCATATAGATCTCTTCATTGAGGTCCCCATTAAAAAAAGCATTGTGCACATCAAGTTCTGTGAATTGCTGCCAAGGTAAGAAAAAGTTGAATTGTGGTCATCTTGGCCACTGGACTGAATGTTTCTTGGTAATCAAACCCCTCTCTTTGTGTATACCCCTTTGCCACCAACCTAGCCTTATGTTTTTCAATAGTTCCATCAGAGTTCAGTTTGACTTTGTACACATACTTGCAACCTACTGTTTTCTGTCCAGAGGGTAAAGTAGTGATGGACCAGGTGTTGTTGGCCTCAAGAGCATCAATTTCAGACCTCATGGCAGCATTCCAATGATCAGAGGTCATAGCTTCCTCATATGAGTGGGGTTCATGTGTAAGTGAAAGGGCTAAGGCATAGGTTTTATGAGATGAGGACAAGTGATCATATGTGATGTGATTTGTAAGAGGGTAAGGAGTTGAAAAGGTAGAGTATACATGAGTAGGAGTCTGTGATGCAAGACTACAATGGTAATCTTGTAAATAGGATGGAGCATTTCTTGGTTGAGCTGATCTCCTAGGAACAATGTCAGACTCTACTTCCAAGGATGAATCAGATTGTGGTATGGTGAGAGTGGATTCATCTAAGGATGGACTAGAGGAGGCATTAGAAGGAGCTGGGATTCAATGGGATGTTCTGAGGTATTGATGGATGTATTAGGAGGCATGAGAGGGGAATGAAAGTCTAATAGTGCTGGCTCGAGGTATATATATATATATATATAATATTTATATGTATCAAGGCTTAGTGTAAAAGAGAGTAGAACAATATACAGAAGAAGGAATTTCATTTTTTCCTCTGCAAATTTTTCTCTCCCTCTGTTCTTCACCTTTTAACATGGTATCAGAGACCTAGGGTTTGAGTCTTGAGGTCCTTTTCCTCATCTTCTCTTCAATCATTACCAAACAGCTCCATTGCATCAATCATTCCTTCTCTTGCATCATTGACTCTCATTTGATTCATTCACAATGACAGATCATGCTGCTATTTCACCTTCTGAAGATCCAAAGAGTCACTTCTATCTACACCACAGTGACAATTCCAACACTGTGATGGTGGTTCCACCACTTTTTGGCCCAAACTACCTATCATGGCATAGGTCATTTACCTTAGCCATTTCTGTCAAAAATAAACTCGGTTTTCTTGATGGGAGTATACCTACTCCAAAATTAAAAAACCCTTTGTATATTCCTTGGTTAAGGTGCAACAACCTAATCCTATCTTGGCTGCTGAACTCAATCTCGAAAGAGATAGCATCAAATGTGCTCTACATCAACTCAGCAAAGGAGGTATGGGACAAGCTGAAAACTCGCTTTGCTCAACCAGACAATGTGCGCATCTACCAACTTCAGCAACAGCTTAGCTCCATTCTGCAAGGAAATCAAACTGTAAGTGACTATTTTACTCAGCTTAATGGAGTTTGGGAAGAAATGCATAACTATCGACCTATCCCTTGTTGTTCATGTGGGTTATGTACTTGCCAAGCTCTTAAATCAGTTGGTGATGTCCAATAAACAGATTATGTGTTTAAGTTTCTTATGGGATTAAATGAATCATATGAACACATTAGAGGCCAAATACTCTTGATGAGTCCCATGCCCTCCCTAGACAAAACCTTTTCCTTAGTTTTGCTAGATGAAAGGCAAAGACAAACCAGAATCCTAGCAATGCCTTCCCCTGAAGCCTCAGCACTAGCAGCCTATGGCAACCAAATCAAGAGGAAAGAAAAATCTGACCTCAACTATTTTCATTGTGGGAAACCTGGACATACCAAAGAAAAGTGTAATAGGCTCATAGGATTCCCACCCAATTTTAAGTTCACCAAGGCCAAAACAAGTCATGGTAATGGAAACTTCACTCACTCAGCAAACCAAGTCTTTTCTCAAGAAAAAGGATTCCAGGAAGCTCCTCAAATGAACTTGTCTAAGACTCAAGTTCAGAAGCTCATGGCTCTAATCAATGGACAGATGTCTCAACTTAACTCTAATGACTTGGGTTCTATTCAGACCACCACTCAGGCCTCAACAATGCCCACTGAAAGTACTTCTTCCCCTGCTGCATACTCCAATATGGCAGGTATCGATCCCATTCCTTCTAGCACCTCTGTTGATCACAATGCATCTTTTTCTGGCACTCATTCATACACTTGTTTGTCTGTTATGCACAAAGCCCCTACTCATATTGCCAATGCACCATGGATTGTGGATACAAGTGCAACAGGCCACATGGTCTGTTCCACCTCTTTCTTTAGCTCTATCACTTGTCCCACCAAAGCTTTTGTGCAATTACCAAATGGTTCTCGTGTTGAGGTAACTCACATAGGGACTGTGCATATCTCAAACAACATTGTGCTCACTGGTGTCCTTTGTGTGCCTTCTTTTTCCTTTAATCTTCTTTCAGCTAGCAAACTCACTCATGAATCCTCTCTATGTCTTGTCTTCTTGGGTCAATTCTGTTTCATACAGGTCCTATCTTCATGGACGACGATTGGGCTTGCTAAAATCAAGCATGGTCTTTATTTCCTTCTTACCAGCATTTTTCAAAACAAAGCTGCTAGTCAAGCTTCTTCTATCAACTTGACAGATTCTTCTCTTCCCTCCAACACTCAATCATGCAATGCTGTGACACAAGAAGACTTCAAGCTTTGGCATCTTAGGCTAGGGCACTTATCTGATCAAAGACTTAGATTAGTTCAGTCTATCTCTTTTGATGAAAAATGTAATGTTTCTTTAGATTGTAATGCTTGTCACCAAGCAAAACATAAAAGAGTTCCTTTTCAGTCAAGAAGTTCTTCTACTCATTCTAACTTTGATCTAATCCATTGTGATATTTGGGGGCCTTACTCTCAATCATCTCTACAAGGCCATCATTATTTCCTCACTATTGTTGATGACCATAGCCGAGTAACATGGGTTTTTTTGATGAAATTTAAATCTGAAACCAGAACTGTTGCAGAATTTTATCCTCATGGTATAAACTCAATTCAAATCTAAAATCAAAATAATTAGGACTGATAATGGAATGAAATTCCTTCTTCTGTATATTGTTCTACTCTCTTTTAGACTGAGCCTTGATACATATATATATACCTCAAGCCACATTTCTCAGCTTACCAGAAATAGAAAGAATCATCTATACATGCCTATTTGTCTTGTACAAAAAAGGGAAATGCCTAACAAACTGTACTATTGCTTTATCAGAATGTGGACAGCTCTGCTTTTCCTTGGTAGTGCCTTGTCTCATACTGTCACATTATTAGTGGAAGCATGCTTGTTGGTGGAGGGTTGGTGCAGCTGATCCTCCTTAGTGGTGACATGCTTCAGACTGTCACATTTGTTGGTGGAGGCATGATTCTTCTTTTGCTGAGAGCTAGGCATCACTGAAAGGCCCCTATTTTTGGCTTCTCAAAACAGAGCAAGTCTTCTCGTGTGGTGACTTTAGCCACTACAAGGGAAGCCTAGCAACGCTGACACCCAGCCTTTCCGTGATCTATCGCTGCCCAACCACCTTGTCACTACCACTTTGTTGCCTTCTCGGTGAGTATCCCGTGCGGTCTCTCTCTCTCTCTCTCTCTCACACACACACACACACACACTCATGGCTTACGAACCTCTTTCTCTTTCTATCTCTCTCACTTCCATGCTTAGCCGCGCAGACCAACAGTAATTTTTTTGCCGCACCACCATGATCCATTGTTGCACACTCGCCATTGCAGATCCACAGCTCAGTTGCTCCTTGCTCGGCAGTTCGATTTCTCTGTTGTGATTTCTTTTTTCCTTCTTAGGTAAGAGGTAGTTTTGTTTTGGTTTTAGAGCTATTTTGCTTTTTAAATTGCTGTTAGTTTGCTTGCAAGATGTTGTAAATTATGATCTTACCCTTAAGTTCAACTTTTGGCAAGACCGTTGGTTTCAGTTTGGAATGGACCCTTTTAGTGAAGGTGTTTCAATCTTACATTGGGTTTACCTTGAGATGGGTTTTTCTCTAAGGCTAGGTTTATTTCAAAATGTTGTTTTAATGTTTTAAGATGTTTCGGACCTGAGTTTTAAAATTAGTTTGGGTCAGGTTAAAGTTTTATGAAACAATTTTTAATGATAATTGATGGTTTTGGCAATGATGGTATTTTAGAAATTATGAGGATGTTTAGATTGGGTTAATTTATAATAGGTTAATGTCGAAATATGTGTTTGATTGGAACTTTATGGAAATTACGTGATTATTTTATAAGTGACGATTAATATTTGTTCGGCATTGTTGAGGAAACTTTTGAAAGGTTAAGAAGTTCATATAAGCGGGGTTCTTATGATAGACTTTGCATAAAAAAAATGAACTGAGATTAATTTTGGAAAAATATGCATGTTTTGTTATGAAAATAATTTTGAAATACCTCAGTTATTTGTTTTGCATTACTCATAAAATTTTGTATAAGAATAAAGTATTTTTCTGGCATGGCTGGTGTAGACATGAGCTATTTTGGTATTTTATTTTTGAATTGTGCAGAAGAGAGCGAATATGAAATTTTGTACATAAATCATATTTTGTGATCTGATTCTGTTATGTTCTGAAAATATTTTATACTCTGATATGATATGATGTGATTTTTGAAAACTTCTGGCATGACATTCTGTTTATGTTTTTGTTTTGACCTTACCACGAGGGTAAAACTGTGGCCTCTGTTCGAGTTGGTTACAACTTTTCTGTTTCCGATACACCTTTGTTGGAAACAAAGTGGTTTTCTGCGTGGTCTTTCCATTGTGCACGCTCGGGGCTCCGAGAATAATAAGGAGAAGATTTACATTCTGTTTTTGCTCGGTTGGATGCCAGGGTTTGCACAACCCACCACGGGGGTTAAGCATGAAATTCTATTCTATGTGATGTTTCAGTTATGCTATGCCAAAGGAACTTTGAATAAGAATGCTTTCCTAAAACTTTCACTCTGATATTTTTGATACCATGTTCTAATTTTGCATTCTGAAAATAAAATAATTTTGTTTAGCATTTTGAACTCTGTAAATGCTCATGTTTGCACATTAGTATATGTTCTCTGCTTACTGAGTTGTTGATAACTCACCCCTTATCTCTAAATATTTTTTAGATAATTTTGATGGTTCAGCTGGAGAACAAGAGTAGGAAGTTTTAGTAAAGTGTGATGATCGTAGCGGAATAAGTGTTTGACGGTACAAGTGCTTATTTGAGAGTCGTAGTTAGTAAATTGATTTATTTTTGGATATTTGGATTTGATGAGTTAAGGATATTTTTGAGTCTTTTGGGAGTTTTTAATTTATGTTATTGAGAATTTCTTTGTTGTCCCTATGAAGGAACATGGATATTTGGATTGAGTGAGTAAATTAATATTTTGTGAAGTTTTTCGGATTTTATAGTTGTGATATTGAAGTTAATATTAAGTAATAAGAGCTAACTCTCCGGTCTTTTGGGAATGGGGCATTTCATCTAAGGTGGAAGAGGTGATGAAGGAAGTGGATACGTTGAATAAGCAAATGGATGCTTTCATTGTTTTTCAAATAAAAGTGGAGAATCCTCAAGGCTAGTTTGATAGATCAGTTGAGATGACTCGTCATGTTGCAAATGTTGAAACTTCTACATCTGCTTGTTGGCTTCAAAACAGAGAGGGGCCAGAGCAAGTGGTAAGTTTTGCATATATTACGAAGCTATTAATCGAAGGATCTGCTTTTTCAATTATAATTTTAGCTTATGTTAAAAAAAGAGCTTAAGTTACAAAAGAAGACTTAGTACTTTCTCTCCAATTACACATATATGTAGGAAGAATTGTCATGTCAATGCATGTGATTGAAGAGGGGGTATCGAATAGCCATGGACAATCAGATGAATCAAGTGATCAGGAAAGAGATGAGGAGGAGACCATTGATGTCCTCAATCAAAAGGTTCAAGAACAGAGGTCGAAGAACATTAGGACTAGTAGACCAGCTCCTCTGGAAGTACTCAATCATGTGAAAATAAACAACACCTTGTGGACTCTTCACTCCACCATTAAGAACTTCCTCCTCTATCCTATGCAAACAGAGCTGAATTTCAACAGGGAAAATCTTAGGAAAGTTGAAGAACAACTTAAGGAGGTTTTTGTTGAATTTTACTAGAAGCTTCGGGTATTAGAGATATATTGCTAGTTTTTTTATTAGATCTAGTTGGATTTTCTTGTCTTCCTTTTTCTTTTCTTTCCACTAATGAAGTAGATACTTTTCCATGAATGAGACAGTTTCTTGAATACATTGGCATTTTCAAAGATCATGAAGAAATATGATAAGGTATTTTCCTTGACCAAAACAACTAAACTTCTTTTCCAATTGGGCACTCATGCATATTTTGGCCAAGACGTTGATCCTTATTGGATTATGCAAATGCAAATTCAATGAAGAATTTAGTTAATAGAACTTAAAAATGCACCACATTGGATTATGCAATTTCAAAAGAAGTTGGCTTTTAGCTACCGTAAATTAAGGGTGCCAATCATATTTGGTTGATTCTGTAGCTTGATCAAATGAATAAAGAAAGAGAGACGTTACTTATCAGTCAATACCACATATTTTATATGTTTTAATATTATTTTTTATTATTATATTTTTAATATTTTATTTTATTTTTGTTAAACTATTTTTTTTAAACAAAAGTATCTATATTCATTTTTCAACATTTCTACAAAGTATATTAGAGTTTACATATTTCTGTATCTTAGAAAGATAACCCTCCATCCAAACCGTTTCCTCATTTACAAGTAACGAAAACTTTGCAAGAAAATGAGCAACATTGTTGCATTCTCTATAACTGTGTGTAACTGCTCATTGCTTCCTGCTGTCCAACACTCCTCTAATTTCCTCTATCATCTGTCCATACCATTCCCAACTCCTTTCCTTCCAATTGAACTTTGATCAAATTTAACTCAGCGCATAGTTTCATAGCTGTCCAAAGTGCATGTAAATCAACTTCGTACAACACAAAGAAACTAATATACTTCACCATGATTGTCCCTTATAACTACTCCAATCCCCCCTCTATTTTCTTTCTCCTTCAAGGCAGCATCCCAATTAACTTTGACATAATCCCCAACTGGTGCCTTCCAACGTATCTCCCTTCTGACTTGAACTCCATCAACTAGTCCCCTTCTCTGTTTCTCCTGTGCTTGCTGAAACTCTTCCAAGCAATCAACAGCTTCATTAAACACCACATCAGGACCCTCAAACCTATTCTAAAAAACTAGACCATTCCTTAGCAGCCAAATTCTTCTCAAAACCACAGCCACCACTTCTAGTTCTTCTTGATTCAATTTTAGAGTCCATTTTGAACAGATCTCCAGCATGTCCTCTATAATTGACCATTTCTGAACAGGACTTCTTTTACTCACCCAAACATCTGTTTGCTCCATAGTAGCTCCATAATGCATGAGTAACTGACTCATTCTATCTCTTGCACACTGGACAACTAGCCTCTTTTATGATCTTTCTGTGAAACAAGTTCCTTTTTGTTGGTAAACTGTTATTCAAAGCCTTCCATACAAAAACCTTTACCACCCCAGGGATATTTAGCTTCCACAACACTCTCCGTCCCTCTACCTCTCTACTCAATGGTTCACCCTTTTCTCTTCTTCTTTTGTCTACTTTAGCATGGTAGGCACTCCTTACACTATAAATCCCTTTATTTGAAAAGGCCCATATCTGCTTGTCAGGTAAACCAGAGAAACTAATAGGCAATTTACAAACCAAATCAGCTTCTTCCTCATTGAAAACTTGCTTTACCAATTTAGTATTCCATTCCCTGCCCCCTACATAGATTAGCTCTTCCACCTTAGCTTTAGCTTGTAACACAGCCACTGGTGACTGAATTTTAAAAGTAGAAGCTCTGGGAATCTGCCTATCCCCCACACTTTAATGCTCCTTCCATTGCCTACTCTCCATACCAAACCTGTTTTCAGTAGATCTAACGAGTCCCATAAGCTTCTCCATAATACTGAGGGTTTGAAACCTAACTTTGAATGCACTATATCTGAGCTTTTGAAATACTTTTCTTTTAAAACCATCGTAGCCATTAATTGAGGAGACATCATCACTCTCCAGCATTGTTTTGCTAACAATGCTTTATTAAAAACTTCAAATTCCCTAAAACCCAATCCCCCTTCAGTTTTTGATAGCCCCATCTTTGACCAACTTCTCCACCAGAACTTGGCCATCTGAGAAGCTATCTCCTTGCAAAACTTTTTAGTCAACTTAAAAATACTCATAAAGTAAGTTGGGATTTCTTGTATCACAGCTTTCAGCAATATTTCCTTACCCTAGGGGGACAAAAATTGATTCTTCCAACTATTCAATTTTTTCCATATTCTGTCTTTGATACTACTGAATGAGTTGTATCTGGACCTGCCAATCATAATTTGTAAGTCTAGATATTTCTCACAACTGTTCTGCACCCGAGCCCCACAATCCTTCACAATTCCTTCTCTCACGTTTGCCTTGACATTAGGACTGAATAGTATGGTGGTCTTATGCTTATTTAAGATTTAGCCCCAAGTTTTCTCATACAGCTCAAGGATCGCACTTATTTTCTTCCAGTCCTTCCAACTGGCTTTCCTAAAGATCAAGCAATCGTCTGCAAAGAGTAAGTGGGTGACCTTCATTCCACCTTTGGCCACTGAAACCCCCTTTAATTCATTTCTCTCTCTTGCCTACTCCAGCAAAGAACTTAGGCCCTCAGCACACAGAAGGAAAAGATAAGGAGAAAGTGGATCTCCTTATCTTAGTCCTCGTGTGAGTATGATTGTCTCACCAGGCCTACCATTCACTAGTGTGGCATATGAAATTGAAGAAATACACTGCATAATCAGCCTTATCCATTTATCCCCAAACCCCATTTTTCTCATTACTGCCTCAAGACACCCCCACTCCACCCTATCATAAGCTTTTGAAATCTCAAGCTTCATTGCCATACTTCTCACTCTATCTTTCTGTCTTGTTTTCATAGTATGAAGTATCTGATAAAAGGTTAGAATTGCATAATTAAGTTGTTTAAATGGGTGATTTATTTTATCAAATAAAGATTGAACACTTAATTATGCATCAAATTCTAATATTGAATGCAAATTAATTGATGTCAATATTTTATATACATAAAGTTCTATATTTGCCTTTGAAAGAAATACATTTTTTATGTACTGCAGGGCATTTATGAAAATACTAAAAGAGAATGGAACTCACGGCTGGAACTCAAGGGAGCAAGCAGAAAATCAGCACATGCAGAAAGATAGAAATGCAACCCACTCCACCATTCTTCAAAGTTAGGCCACCCACTCCCAAGTTAGGCCACCCACTCCACCATTCTTCAAAGTTAGGCCACCCACTCCCAAGTTAGGCCACCCACTCCACCATTCTTCAAAGTTTGGCCACCCACTCTTGAGAAATGGTAGGATGCTTTCTCCTATAAATAGGAGAGAGCTCAGAAGAGAAAGGGCATCAAGGCAGTGGAGACGACCGAGGGAGTTATTTTGCAAGTTATTTCCTTTGTATTTTGCAAGTTATTTCCTTTGTATTTTGCAAGTTATTTCCTTTGTTATTTTGCAAGTTATTTACGGGGTTAGTTTTTAAGTTATTAGTTTTGGAGTTTTGAGTTTATTACTTTGTGAAGAATTTCAGTTTATTACTTTGTTATAAGTTTCAGTTTTCATGTTTTTATTACTTTGTAATAGTTTCAATTTTATTACCTTGTTAGAGTTTCAAGTTTATTACCTTGTTATGGTTTCAATTTTATTTCTTTAATTTAGTTTGTCTTATTTCTTCGAGTTGATATTAAAGATTTTTTTATTTATATTTTCTTAGTTTTTGATATGGTTCCACTTAGATTTATTTTTGTTACTAAAAATATCATGTGTAACTAATTACTAAAGCTTGGGTTGTGGAATGAGATTTAATTTATTTTAGATTCTAGTTTGATGCAATATATTATTGTTTAATGTTGATTTCACTAAATTACTAGTCGGATTCAAAAGGAAAATAGATTGCGGCTCTTGCTCTTGTTTTGTTGTTGACGTAAGGCACAACAAAAGCTTGAATTTATCAAGGTCTCTTTCGATTGTTTATGAATATAAATTTGGCTAGTAAATTAGAGAATTTCTTGAAAAAAATATTGCAAATACTTGAGCTTAATTTTTATGTTCCGAATATCAATTCCTTGACTGGATTGTTAATCGAGAAATTATCTAGAATCCGAGATAAAAAGAATCTTAAACCCAACCCAAGTGTTTGTTAATTTGCCTTTCTTTAGAAACTCTAAATTCAATTTCAATTATTTTTTTGGCATAGCATTTTAATTTCATCTCACATACTCGATTCATTTGTTCCTCACAAATCCTTTATACGCTTTGATAACCCATTGTCCCTGTGGAATACGATCCTGGACTTATCCTTGATACAACTTGACACTTCTGCACTTGGAAGCACATTCTAAACATAGTCAAGTTTTTGGCGCCGTTGCCGGGGACAACTGGTGCTTATTAAAGCATTCCTCTACTGCTGAGAGGACGTTTTTAGAGCTGTGAATCTCTTCACAGCTTGGGTGACATCTTTTTCCTTCTCTCTTTTTATTTTTCATTGTCTTTGATTATCTGCTCTTGTTTGTATGACTGGTTGGACTAGAGATCATACATCTCGACTGTTTAGGACAGAATCATTGCCATCTTTTAGCTCTGCATCATCTTCCGTTGAATCATCAGCTGACACTGATAGCATCATGGCTGAAAATGAGCATCATGATAGGGAAGTGGAGAATCCAAACAGGACACTTAGAGAATATCTTCAGCCTGTTAGGACTAGCACACCTTCATGCATCATTTTACCTCTTAATGCAAATGCTTTTAATTTCAAACCTGGGATGATTCCATTGTTACCACACTTTCATGGTATGGAATCTGAGAACCCTTACTTGCATATCAAAGAGTTTGAAGAAGTGTGTTCCACATTCATGGATAGAACATGCACTGAAGAGGTCATAAGATTGAAACTGTTTCCATTTTCCTTAAAAGATAAGGCTAAGACATGGTTGAATTCCTTAAGGCCAAGATCCATTGGGACTTGGCAAGAAATGCAAACTGAATTTTTAAAGAAATTTTTTCCCATGCATAGAACCAATGCCTTGAAAAGACAAATCATGAATTTTTGCCAAAAGGAGGTGGAAACATTCTATCATTGTTGGGAACGATTCAAAGACCTTTTAAATGCATGTCCTCATCATGGATATGAGAATTGGAGGGTCATCAGTTTTTTTTATGAGGGGTTGCAACAAAAAATGAGACAATTTGTGGAAACCATGTGTAATGGAGCGTTTTTTAGCAAAGGTCCTGAAGAAGCTTTTGAATATTTTGATACATCTGATATTCATGATAGGTCGGAAAGTACGAGGACAGTTTCAGGGGGTGGGAAATATAATCTGAGGGAAGTAGATGATTTGAGTGCTAGGTTGGCTATGATTTCTAAGAAATTAGAAACCATAGAACTGAAGAAAGTGAATGAAGTACAAGCTGTACCTCAGATTAACTTGAGCTGTAATATTTGTGAGGGCCAAGGACATTCAACTAATGATTGCCCAACCATTCCAGCTTTTAAAGAAGTTCTTTTGGATCAATCTAATGCTGTTAATATGGTTACTAAATCTTTTTCAGGTCCTTATTCCAACACTTACAATTCGGGATGGAGAAATCACCCGAATTTCAGTTGGAGGGGTGAACAAGCTGCTGTACCTGCACCCAACATAGCTGGTCCTTCACAATTTGCACCCTATACAACCCCAGGAGGATCAGGACCATCTCAATATGCCAACCATATGGTGCCAGCTCAGAAAAAAAATCTGGAAGACAATTTCCAACAATTATCCACCAATTTTCAGCAGCTGTCCACAAATTTTCAACAATTCATGCAAAGTCAAGCTGCTATTAATAGTCAAAATTCACAAGCAATTGCTGACATTCGAGGGTCAGTCACAAGGTTGACCACAACCATGAGCACTCAAGAGAAAGGGAAGTTCCCTGCACAATCTCAGCCTAATCCACAAGGCCAAAACCAGCAATTTCAAGGTATGGCAGGAGATCCAAATGTCAAGCAAGTCAAGGCTGTTACAACCTTGAGAAGTGGTAAGGTGATCGGCATTCCAGATCAAGAGGTAGAAAAGAATGGTAACATTTCTAAACCTCCTTCTGAAAATGAAGCACATGGTCCTTTGGAATCTAAAAGTGTCCCAAGCACTACACCTGCACCTTTTCCTCAAAGGTTAATCCCTTTGCACAAAGATAAGCATCACGCTGAAATCCTTGAAATTTTTAAGCAAGTTAGGATAAATATACCATTGTTGGATGCTATTCAACAGATTCCTACATATGCTAAATTTTTAAAGGATTTATGCACCGTAAAAAGAAAATTGAATGTGCAAAAGAAAGCTTTTCTTACTGAGCAGGTTAGCGCTATTATCCAGACCAACACTCCTCCCAAATACAAGGATCCAGGATCCCCTACCATAGCTTGCATGATAGGGAACTCAAAAATAGGCCAAGCATTATTAGACTTAGGTTCAAGTGTGAACTTATTGCCTTATAATGTTTATGTTCAGCTTGGATTGGGTGAGTTGAAATCTACTTCTATCACATTGCAGTTGGCAGATAGGTCTATAAAGATTCCTAGAGGTGTTGTGGAAGATGTTTTGGTTCAAGTAGACAAATTCTACTATCCAGTAGACTTTGTCGTACTCGACATGCAATTGACTAATCACTCTACTTTCCAAGCACCGGTTATCTTAGGAAGACCTTTCTTGGCTACTTCTAATGCACTCATAAATTGTAGAAGTGGAGTTTTAAAGTTGAGTTTTGGAAATATGACCTTGGAGCTAAATATTTTTAATCTTTGCAGGCAACCGCAAGAAGTTGAAGAAGTTCATGAAGTGAATTTGCTGGAAAATTTCATTGATGACAATTCTGCACATTACTTTCAACTTATTGATTCTTTAGAGGAATTTGAAGAAGATTTGAAAATATTTGATAATATTAATGACTCATCTCTTGTTTCCTCAATAGGTCAGCAAGTTACACCACCATGGAGGCCAAAATTTGAGCAACTTCCACCATTGACATCAACTCTCAAACCTTCGGAGGAGCAATCCCCAACTTTGGACTTCAAACCTCTTCCATTGGAGTTGAAGTATGCTTTCTTAGGACCACAAAGCACTTTCCCTGTGGTAATTTCTTCTCACTTAACTAGTGAACAAGAAGATAAATTGCTAGATGTGCTTAAGAAGCATAAAAAGTCTATTGGATGGACAATGGCTGATATAAAAGGTATAAGTCCCTTGGAGTGTACCCATAGGATTTATTTAGAAGATGATGCAAAACCTTCTCGGGAAATGCAAAGAAGGTTGAATCCCACAATGAAGGAAGTGGTTAAAAATGAGGTGTTGAAATTGCTTGATGTGGGTATCATTTACCCCATCTCGGATAGCAAGTGGGTAAGCCCCATTCATGTAGTTCCAAAAAAATCTGGGCTTACCATTGTTAAAAATGATCAAGATGAATCGATTCCTACAAGAATTCCTACTGGTTGGCGCATGTGTATTGATTATAGGAAGTTGAATGCCGCCACTAGGAAAGATCATTTTCCTTTGCCTTTTCTTGATCAAGTGTTAGAAAAAGTCGCTGGACATGCTTTTTATTGTTTCTTAGATGGGTTCTCCGGTTACTATCAATTAGAAATAGCACCAGAGGATCAAGAAAAGACCACCTTTACTTGTCCCTTTGGTACTTTTGCTTTTAGGAGAATGCCTTTTGGTTTATGCAATGCACCAGCAACTTTTCAAAGATGCATGCTTAGCATTTTTTCTGACATGATTGAAAACACTCTAGAAGTGTTTATGGATGATTTTTCTGTATTTGGTGATTCATTCGAGGTTTGTTTAACCAATTTACAAGCTGTTTTGGCCAGGTGTGAAGAGAAGCAGTTGCTACTTAATTGGGAGAAGTGCCATTTTATGGTGCAACAGGGCATTGTTCTGGGACATGTTGTTTCATCTAGAGGACTTGAAGTAGATAGAGCAAAAATTGAGTTGATTTCTAAACTTCCTACACCTAAGTCAATGAAAGACATTAGATCTTTTCTTGGGCATGCGGGTTTTTATAGGAGATTTATCAAAGACTTTAGCTCTACTTCAAAGCCTCTATGTAAGCTATTGATGAATGATGTAAAATTTGATTGGACACCCGAGTGTCAAGAAGCTTTTTGTCAACTTAAAACTTTGCTAACCACTGCTCCTATTCTTCAACCTCCTGATTGGTCACTTTCTTTTGAAATCATGTGTGATGCAAGTGATTTTGCTATAGGAGCTGTTCTTGGACAACGTAGGAACAAACTTCCTTATGTCATTTACTATGCAAGTAAAACGTTGAATTTTGCTCAAAAAAATTATTCTACTACTGAAAAAGAATTACTTGCTGTGGTATTTGCTTTAGAGAAATTCCGTGCATATATTCTTGGGTCTCCTATAGTCATCTTTACTGACCATGCAGCTCTCAAGTATTTGTTGACAAAGAAAGATGCAAAACCAAGGTTGATTAGATGGATACTTTTACTCCAGGAGTTCAATATCATCATCAAGGACAAGAAAGGAGTAGAAAATGTGGTAGCCGACCATTTGTCTAGGCTCACAGTTGCTGAAACTGAACAACCGACACCTGTTCTTGATTCTTTTCCTGATGAACATCTTATGTTAGTTGAAAATGTGCCTTGGTTTGCTGATATAGTTAATTTTCTGGTGACAGGAAAAACACCACTTCATTGGAGTACTCAAGATATACGAAAATTCATGCATGAGGTGAGATCGTTCTTTTATGATGATCCTTACCTTTTCAAGTATTGTCCTGATCAAATCATTAGAAAATGTGTGCCTGAGCATGAGATGCAAGCTGTCCTTTCTTTTTGCCACAGTGAGGCGTGTGGGGGTCATTTTTCTGCACACAAGACAGTTGCTAAAATTTTACAAAGTGGTTTTTATTGGCCTCATTTGTTTAAAGATGCATATAGTTTCTGCAAGACTTGCGAGTCATGTCAGAAATTAGGTGCTGTCACGAAAAGGAACATGATGCCTTTAAAACCCATTTTGGTCATAGAGATTTTTGATTGTTGGGGAATTGATTTTATGGGGCCATTTCCTTCTTCTTTTGGTTATTTGTACATTTTAGTGGCCATTGATTATGTTTCAAAATGGGTCGAAGCCATACCATGTAAAACAAATGACCATAAGGTGGTGCTTAAATTTTTGAAGGAAAATATTTTTGCTAGATTTGGCATGCCTAAGGCTATCATAAGTGATAATGGCACCCATTTTTGTAACAAGCCTTTTGCTGCCCTCTTGCATAAGTATGGCATTCACCACAAAGTTTCTACCCCATATCATCCCCAAACGAATGGCCAAGTTGAACTTGCTAATAGGGAAATCAAGACCATTTTGGAAAAAACTGTGAGTCCGAACCGAAAGGATTGGTCTTTGAAATTAACCGATGCATTATGGGCATACAGGACTGCATATAAAACTGTTTTGGGTATGTCTCCTTATCGGTTAATCTATGGTAAGGCTTGTCACCTCCCTGTTGAACTTGAACACCGTGCATTTTGGGCCATCAAAAAGTTTAATTTTGATCTTGATCAAGCTGGATCTTTGAGAAAATTACATCTTTGTGAATTAGAGGAACTTCGGAGGGATGCTTATGATAATTCTAAGCTGTCCAAGGAACGTATGAAGTCTTTCCATGATAAGCATATTCAAAGAAAATCATTTGAGCCTAATCAACAGGTTTTACTCTACAATTCTCGACTTCATTTGTTCCCTGGCAAGTTAAGATCCCGATGGAGTGGCCCCTATGTGGTTAAAACAGTTTTCCCTCACGGTGCTATTGAGGTTGTCAATCCTCAAAATGGAAATGCTTTTAAGGTTAATGGTCAAAGGCTCAAGCCTTTTATTTCTAACTTTGCACCTGAGGAATCTACTCTACATTTGCTTGATCCAAATTGATGGTCATTGATTTATCCTGTTCTTTTCATTATTTTCTTTTGTTTTGCAGTTTTTATTTTTATTTTGATTGCATTCATTTCAAGCCGTCCAGGTACTTCCTTTTTCTTCTTTCCTTCAGTTTTTCGTTGAATTTTCAGTTCTTCTTTTAGTGATTTTGCCCCTTAACTGCTCTCTTTGTGTAAATTCCTTCATTTCTCTTGCATCATTGAGGACAATGTTACAATCTAGTTGGGGGGTGGATGAGAAGTTATTTCTCTATTTGCATGCCTTTTGGTCCATCTTGGGGAGTACTAGTAATGAGTTGAAAGCAGATGAAACTCCCCATTTTTGAATTTTACATGCTGGAAAATGTTAAAAAAAAATAAAAATAAATAAATAAATAAAGATGCTTTTACATAAACTTGAGGTTCTTAGCCTCAGATTGGAGACGCTCATTCTCTTCATACAAAATCATGTCAGCCCTATTCATGGGAGCTGGCAAGCGGAATGAAGAATCCAATAGAGACTTCAACTGTTTATTCTGCTGCCGAAGGATTCCTTCCCTTGTGTGAGACTCTTGAACAATGCGTTGAAGTACAGCAATTTGTTCTTTTAGCCTTTCAACCTCATGGTTTTTGGCTTGAACCCGCTGGGAAAAAGCAACAATAGAGGATGAGTAGCGAGTTCCGAGACTCACCAAGTCATAGATAGCATCGGAGTCTGACTTATTAGCCATGCTATTATTTTCTTGCTGCAACATGGCACCAATGGCAGCTGCAGAAAGGACAGGAGGTTGAGATGTAGAAGAATGAGCCATTGAGAAAGGGATTGAGAACTTAAGGCGAGAATGTTGAAGGAATGCAGATGAGTTATAGAAATAAGAAGAAAACTTGATGCGGATTGAATGAACTTTGAGACTGATTTTATAGAGAGAGCATAAAGAACAAGTCCGGAGCCTTCAATCTCGTTTGTCAACAACATCAGGCGTTTTTTTTCAAATCTCCAGCCACACTTGTCGGGTCACGGACGGATCCACCGAAAAAAAAAAAAAAAATTTAGTAATCTTTTGCTAATTTTCTCGTATTCTCTTTTTGCAGGTACGATTTTTTTGTATCTTCTTAGCAACCAACAACCTGAGTATTTCAGGTGACATCTTTCCTCTTTACTCTTTCGTTTCAATATATGTTCTGCAGTGTTTATCTTGTTTCAATTCATACCTGCATAACATATGTTGTCGAACATTCATTTGCTGAACATTGAGGACAATGTCAAATTTAGTTGGGGGGAGAGTTTTCTGTTGAAGTTTTTTTGAAGATGTATTAGTACTAAAAAAAAAAAAAAAAAAGATTTGTTGAAGTAATGGAACATGTGGAATGTAGTGCAAATATGAGTATATGTCAAAAGAAGGACTTATCCATTTTATTTAGTTGTTAAACCAAGGGAAAGATGTTAAGAGTTTTGCTTAAACACACACAACACATACCCGGAAGGCCTAGAAAGACTACATTGAGTCATTGTTGGTTGATTTACACTTCAATTGTTTGAGACTCTAATGAACCATATCCTAATGGCTTAGGAAGAAATTTGAATTAAATGAGAAAAGGGACAAGCCAGGGATCAAAAAAAAAAAAAAAAAAAAAACAAAACAAAAACAAAAATTACATTTGTGTACTGGAAAAGGCTGCCTATTACCGGGGTCCTAACAAAAGAAGTAGGCGCCTTTCAAAGTGTAATAGCGTGAAAGCCGCCACTACAATGGTTTTGAATTAGAGTAAGACCATGTGGTTTTCTCAGATTAGTTGTTGTGATTGAAATTATTAATGCCTCTTGGTAGTCAATCTTGGAATTCTAACCCCATTTCCATGCACTTAAAAGAAAGCAAGCTTTGTTACATGTAATTCCCTTGGTTGATTAACTAAATTGTGTATAAATCTCTCAGTTGATACAAAATTCAGATTAATCTATCTCCAGTGTTCTTAAACTCAACAAATCTATTTCATGGCATGTGATTCTCAGATTTTCTCAAGTTGGTAATTTCACCTTTGCATGAATTCATTCGCTTTATTTGCTAGAGTCTAGCAAAAAGCTAGTTGGGGGGTGTGATAAAAGGTTAGAATTGCATAATTAAGTTGTTTAAATGGGTGATTTATTTTATCAAATAAAGATTGAACACTTAATTATGCATCAAATTCTAATATTGAATGCAAATTAATTGATGTCAATATTTTATATACATAAAGTTCTATATTTGCCTTTGAAAGAAATACATTTTTTATGTACTGCAGGGCATTTATGAAAATACTAAAAGAGAATGGAACTCACGGCTGGAACTCAAGGGAGCAAGCAGAAAATCAGCACATGCAGAAAGATAGAAATGCAACCCACTCCACCATTCTTCAAAGTTAGGCCACCCACTCCCAAGTTAGGCCACCCACTCCACCATTCTTCAAAGTTTGGCCACCCACTCTTGAGAAATGGTAGGATGCTTTCTCCTATAAATAGGAGAGAGCTCAGAAGAGAAAGGGCATCAAGGCAGTGGAGACGACCGAGGGAGTTATTTTGCAAGTTATTTCCTTTGTATTTTGCAAGTTATTTCCTTTGTTATTTTGCAAGTTATTTACGGGGTTAGTTTTTAAGTTATTAGTTTTGGAGTTTTGAGTTTATTACTTTGTGAAGAATTTCAGTTTATTACTTTGTTATAAGTTTCAGTTTTCATGTTTTTATTACTTTGTAATAGTTTCAATTTTATTACCTTGTTAGAGTTTCAAGTTTATTACCTTGTTATGGTTTCAATTTTATTTCTTTAATTTAGTTTGTCTTATTTCTTCGAGTTGATATTAAAGATTTTTTTATTTATATTTTCTTAGTTTTTGATATGGTTCCACTTAGATTTATTTTTGTTACTAAAAATATCATGTGTAACTAATTACTAAAGCTTGGGTTGTGGAATGAGATTTAATTTATTTTAGATTCTAGTTTGATGCAATATATTATTGTTTAATGTTGATTTCACTAAATTACTAGTCGGATTCAAAGGAAAATAGATTGCGGCTCTTGCTCTTGTTTTGTTGTTGACGTAAGGCACAACAAAAGCTTGAATTTATCAAGGTCTCTTTCGATTGTTTATGAATATAAATTTGGCTAGTAAATTAGAGAATTTCTTGAAAAAAATATTGCAAATACTTGAGCTTAATTTTTATGTTCCGAATATCAATTCCTTGACTGGATTGTTAATCGAGAAATTATCTAGAATCCGAGATAAAAAGAATCTTAAACCCAACCCAAGTGTTTGTTAATTTGCCTTTCTTTAGAAACTCTAAATTCAATTTCAATTATTTTTTTGGCATAGCATTTTAATTTCATCTCACATACTCAATTCATTTGTTCCTCACAAATCCTTTATACGCTTTGATAACCCATTGTCCCTGTGGAATACGATCCTGGATTTATCCTTGATACAACTTGACATTTCTGCACTTGGAAGCACATTCTAAACATAGTCAGTATCTCATAGGCAGCAATTATGTTGTCAGAAATCAACCTTCTTGGGATAAAAGCACTTTAGAATTTTGAGATAACCTCTTCCAACACTTTCATCAGTCTATTTGCAAGTAGTTTAGTTGTGATCTTGTACAAAACATTACACAAACTTATTGACCTGAACTCATTCACACTCTTGGGTTCATTCACCTTAGGAATTAATGCTATAAAAGTTTGATTGAGGGACTCTTCCAATCTGCCTCCATTCAAGAAATCCAAAGTAGCTTTACTCACATCATCACCCACCACATGCCAAAAGGATTGATAAAAGCATGCCCCAAAACCATTAGGTCCTGGGGCCTTCAATGAACCCATAATCTTAAGTGCTTCCTCTACCTCCTCCCTACTAAACTGCTTTTCTAGTAAATCATTCATGTCATCTATAACTCGAGGCTCTAAAGCCTACACAAACTCCTCAATCACATCCTTTGATGGCTTTGCACTAGTATAGACCTCAGAGAAATGATCTTTAAAAGCATCAACAACTCCTTCCTGATTCTCCCTCAACCTTGACTGCCCATCCAAATTCGATACAATTTGATTACTTTTCCCTCTTTGATTAGCACATTCATGGAAGAATTTGGTGTTTTTATCCCCAAGATTGAACCAATTCTTTTTTGCTTTTTACCTTCATTTAACATCCTCCTGCTCCAATAAATCCCCCCACCCTCCCCTGCAAACTTTTCATCTCCATTATGTTATTCTGGTTTAAAATTTCATTGACTTACTTTATCCTCTTTGTGAGCTGCTCTATTTCCTTTCCCCTCCCCTTATCTCTCCTTTTAAAATAGTCGACTAGAAAACCACTACATGCCTTCAATCTAGCTTGGACTCTTCGAACCATCCCATCAAATGGTTGCCACTTTGCCCATCCTTGCCTTATCACTTGCTCACACTCTTCCTGTTTAATCCAGCATGCTTCAAATCTAAATGGAAACTGCCTCCTCCTTGTTTAAGCTCACTCCCATTCAAAGATAACATAATGGGAATGTGATATGACCATCTCCCTGGCAATCCTTCTACCTTCATCTCTCTGTACATTGATCTCCACTTACCATTTCCCACAAACCTGTCCATCCTTTCCTTTGTAAAAGACTGCTCAAAGTGTCTATTGGACCAAGTAAAACCATCTCCACCACAACCAATATCAAACATGTTACATTCCTCCAATACTTCTCTAAACTCAGTCAATTGAGTTTGAGCCCTATCCTTTCCCCCTACCTTCTCATGTTGATATAAAATCTCATTAAAATCCCCTCTCACACACCATGCCACATTACTTCTTGGCTTCAATTCTCTCAACAGGTTCCAAGATAGTCTCCTATTCCCTATCTTCGAGTGACCGTAGAACCCAGTAAAAATCCAGTCCCTACTTTCCCCTTCTCCTTTCACTACTACACTCACATGCCATTTTAAATAATTCACCACCTCAACTTTCTCACCCTTCTTCCAGTACAAAGCCAAACCTCCACTCCTCCCCTTTGAATCCACTGCAAGACACTCTTCCATACCTAACCTTCTTTTCAGAACCACCATCTTATTTGCACACACCTTTGTTTCAATAACAAAGACCAAACTGGGTTGTTTCTCCTTAACCATTAGGCTAAGATCTTGAACTGTCCGAGGGTTCCCAAGCCTTCGGCAGTTCCAACTAATAATATTCATAATGCTAGGCGGGGTTGCTCAGCAACCTCCACCTCTAAGATATTCTTAATATGAACCTGCTCACCTCGACTTCTAAGTTTTTTCCCTACCAACTCCATCACATTCCCACCCTTCATGCACTCATAGTCACGTTTAGAATTAGATCCAGAAGTAACATGCTTACCTGACTTAGGCCTAGCTCGAGCCCTTCTCTTTCACCTTGCATTCTTTTTTTCAATTTCTTTCTTACAGATTACTGCATTCCCTATGAGGTCCTCCTTTTGTACTTCGAGATTACTAGATCTGATTAGCCCCTTCTCAGAACCCTCCTGCTCAGTCTGCATGCTAGTTACTAAGTTCATGGGCCTATTAAACTCTGCATCCAGCAAGCTATATCGCTCACCCTCCAAGCATACACCCCTTTTAGGGACCTCCCTTGCACCCCTTGATTTCACCTTTCCAACTGTAGCATTTCCATCCTTATTCTTCCCTATAGAGTTTTGATATGAGAATTCAACATTCTCTTCCCTCATTTCCTTATGCTTTTGATCCCCTTTTTTCACAGATCCCTTCCTACTCATCGGCATGGCTCTTAACCACACCCCATACTGCCCCGCCTCCCTTTCCTCCTCACCATAGCCTTTGTTGTCATGCACTATCCTACCACATATAACGCACAGTCGAGGAAGCTTCTCGTACTGAAAAGGCACTCAGCACCTTCTACCTTCTACGTTGATTGTTCTCCCCCTAGCCACTGGCTTTATTAGATCACACTCTACCTTAACTCTCAAACAGTGCCCCCACGCTGATCCATCCTCTTGAACATCAACCTCCTCAACCTTCCTGATAGAGCTCCCAATCAATTCTCCCATCTTCTGATTCATGTAACTCAATGGTAGGTTCATCATCTGCACCCACATACTTGCATGATCAAAGTCCAACAGATTTGGTTGAGTCTCTCCATCAAACTCCTTTAGCACAAACAGGTGGCCATCAAATAGCCACAGACAACCCTTAAACACTCTGAGTTTATCACGCCGATTAACAAAAGTGATAACAAAGCAATTGCTACCAATTTCATAAAATTCCATCGGTTTACCCACCCTCCAGATCTTCTCCATTGTTGATCTAATGATCTCCTTTCTAATCCTCCTTTTCGAACATATTTTCCCAACCAGACTCTTTTCCCCTTTCTTCTGTAGCAAAGCAATTTGCTCCCCTTCTAGACCTCTATTGGGCTATCCTCTTCTTTGTTTAACCTCAGTCTCTTCCACACCTCTTCAAGCTCCTACATCCTACTTCACTTCTTACTTTTGTAACCAGAATCCCCTTCCTCCTTCCTTCACTAGAAGCAGAAGACTATAACTAACTTCTCCGCAATTCGCTTTCTAGAGAGAAAACGGTTGAGAGAAGACTTCTAATTTTATTTTTTTCTTGTTAAACTAATTGAGTTGTTCTACTTATCATCAATATACTACATATTTATTATGAAAAATAAAATAAAATAGATGTAGTGTGTGAGAAATGATAAGTAGAATCATCTATAAAGAAATATTTTCTTCAGTCTAGACACTCTCTCTCCCTCGATTTTTCCCTCCATCGAATTGCTCTTTTTTCCTCTCTACCTCCCGTGTGTTCTTCTTCTCCATTTTCTTTGGCCGAAACTTTTCTCCATTTTCTTTTTACTGAAACTCCTCTTATCTTCCTCTCCATATTTTTTCAGTGGTCTGGAATTAAATGAAGTTAGTATTTTTTCCTTTTCACATGAAAAGGAATCAAGAAGATGCTCTCTGCTCCCTCCCTCCCTCCCTAGTCCGAAGTTCACTCATGGAAACCCAACCAGGCGATTGTGACGTTGGGCCTCTCTAGATGGAAATGGACAAAGTGACACAACCAAAAGATCCTCCCAAAATTTCCCACCTGGATGACTCCGTGGTCAGCCAAATTGCGGCATGCGAGGTGATCCAACGGCTGATATCCACTGTTAAGGAGCTAGTGGAGAACAACCTTGACGCCCACTCGACCTCCATAAGCGTAGTTGTCAAGGATGGCGGCCTCAAACTCATCCAAGTCTCCGATGCGGTCACAGAATCCGAGTTTATTACTTCGCCCCCCGTCATCAATCTCCTTCTATGTCCCCGTTTTGTTCGTTTGGAAAATAAGAGAAAGGACAAAAATCAAAATCATAATGCTATGTTTGGATGCTGAGATACTGCAGGAAAATAAATTAAAAGGAAAATAGTACGTTTTGCTTGAATTGGTGCTTAAATTCTGAAGATAGTATGTTTTGCTTGAATTGGTGTAATTAGATGAAATAATTTAATTATAATTTGATTATTAATTAAGATACGAACCGTAGAATTGTAAAATATGAAAAAAAATAAATTTGATAAAAAAATAATAAAAATAATAAAATAATAATATTATTATGGTTAATAGATGTATAATCTAATGTAGGAATTAGTTTTTTTTTTTAAATTTATTATTATTATTATACATGGGGAAGAGGGGATTCGATCCTTAGTTCTCTTAGTGAGAAACTAAGGTGTTGCCAATTGATTCTTGGTTCTCTTGGCATGTGGGAATTTGACGCCGGACAGGATAGCGATTATCCTGCAGGCTAGTTTCAACAGATGATTCACAGGAGAAAATTCGCCCAAAACCAGAGAGAAAAGTCTCTAGGGTTTAACGGAATATTATAAAATCAAGCAAATAATGAAAATCAGTCCACAAGCCGGACTGTTATAGCCAAAAATCGTGTTTATCCGAATTTTGCCAAAAATAGCAAAATCTCGGAAATCACTCTAAATTGAAATTTGAAATAAAATAAGCAATCTGCAAAAAATTCGGCCCAAATCGGATTTAAAATGACTTCCTAACTGACAAGCGAAATATTACCATAAATAGTAAAAACTAACTAAAACTAGTGATTCGGAGGGGAAAACAGCATAATTTGAGGTCGAAAAAAAAGCACATGGAGCTACGCTCGATGTGGACAGCGTGCGCGCCAAAAGGAGCTTTCCGAATTGGGGTCTTATTTGCCATTCCGACACCCGTAGCCAAAGTTATGGTCGAAAGACTGAAACGCACTCAAAACGGCCCCAATGAGGAACATATCACAATCATTCCCGCCTTTGCGCTGATCTGCCAACTCATGGTATCTCAGCGCCATCAAGGTGCAATCTGACAGCTCAGCATCATCTGTCTCGGATCCCCCTGCATCAGAATTAGTTTTGAGTGGAATAGCCAAATGCAAAATCTTGTCATATTATATAAATTTTACATTTGCATTTGCATAATTCAATGCTAATGCAAATTCAAATTTTAACTAATATCATATGAGTTTGTATTTGTCTATTCCATTCAAATCAAATCTCTACATTAGATTATCCATTTACTCGCTATATAATAATAAAATATTATTAATTTAATAAATTATTTTTATTTAATCTATTTTTCTCACATTTTCTAGTTCTACTAATTAAATGTTAATAATAATTATTTTGTAATTAAATTAATATTAATATTTATCACATTTATTAAATATTAGATTAATATTACATATTATTAATAATAATTATATTCTAATTAAATTAATAATTAATTAGTCTTTTCTTTGTTTAGCCTTTGCCCTGAAGCCTGCTCATAAGCCTCCAAAAGGTAATAAATGTGGCTCCACTCAATTGAATTGGTCTTGCAAAATAAGAGAGAGTCATTTGCAAAAAGAATGTGGTTAATGTGCAGGTGGTTTCTTTTAATGAGGAGACCAGTGATAAACCCCAAGTGTTCTAAGTAGATAGCTCAAATTTAGTATATAGAATAAAAAGGTAAGGGGAGATATGATCCCCTTGTCTAATGCCTTGGGTGGGTTTGATGGATGGTTGAGGTACCCCATTTATAATCAAAGAGTAGGATACAGTAGTGATACATTTCATTACTAAAGTGATCTAAGAAGTTGTGAATCCCATGGTCTTTTAGAACAAACTCCAGAAATTTCCACTCTATGCAATCATAGGCTTTGCTCATGTCGAGCTTTAAGGCCATGTAACCTTCTTTCATTCTAGCTTTCATTGTATGGAGGGCTTCAAATGCTACAATCACTGTGACGCCCCCAAATCCCCACGCACGGACACGGGGAATTCAAGACGTCCGGATGGTGAAAACACGGGTCACCATCCTATCGACAAGTGCCAAGTATGTGCAAGCAACAAATGTGCACGAAGAGATACGCAGCGGATAGCAAAGACATAAAACTAAGTACTAGAATTTTCTTAAATAAAATATGAAGCGGTACAAAGATACATAATAAAATATTACAAGCCACAAATATTGTTTCAAAGCCAAAACCAAAGCACTCAAAACTCCGGCGGAGCCGCCTCCCCGGGCTCAACCTCCTCCTCCTCCTCGCTCCCTGCACCAAAATCTACGGTACCAAAAATGGTGCTGCAGGTAAGTAAAATCCAAATACCACTAGATAAAAACATATTATAACTCAAGCAATATGCATGAAAGAATGCAACGCACATGTCCCATAAAACAACATATTTTTCCACACACACGCCAAAATCTCATTTGGCCCAAAACCTTTCCTTTAAATTTTTCCTCGCTATTATCCCAGATAATGGCCCAAAAACCACTCTTGCCATTTTCCCAGAAAATGGCCCATTAACCAAAACATCCGTGCACCGTAGGCGGGAATCGCAGGCGGGACTCTACCACCATCCCTGCTTACCACCATCCCTACGCGTGCCTTTGACTCAAACCTGTCAATCCAATCGTTCACTTATATCATAAAACAGATCTCGCTTACAAGCCCAGTTTTCATACACAACCACATATACATGCATGCAATTACACGAAAACCCGGTTTACCCTTTTTAAACATGAAAATGTGAGCACCATACAATGCAAACATCAAGGCAGAAATATCTCAAACAATTATCACATCAACCAAACAACTCCGTCCTCAATCCATCCGACCCCCGAACTCCTCAGACTCAGTCCGGAATCAACCAACCAACCAGATAATTTATTGTAAGAGCAAAATATATTTAAATCTAAAAGTAGAGTTTGGAAAATACTTACAGCGCTATATATGATTTTTAGAAGGTTCGGCGCGCGGCAAACGATGAGCGGAACGTAACAGTGCAAATGCACTGTAGCCGTGGGTCGCAAAATACCCACTTTTGAATGGGGACAAACCAAGACACCAAATTGATAGGGAATGGTCTAGGGATGTTTATGAAGCTAGTGGAAGTGAGTTTTGGCCGTGGGTGGCAGTGGAAACGGTGGTGGAAGCGGAAAAAGCCCAAATTGGAGTTGAGCTCGTGGGAGCTGCTCCGGTGACAGATCTAGGCTGGAAATGGGTGGGTTAGGTCGGCAAGAGGTAGGGGAAGAAGTGGTGAAAATATGGTGGCCGGAAGTGGTGCGACGACGCCAGAAACGGTGAAAAACCGTGCGGCTTAGATGCGCTTTTCCGGCCAAACGGCGGCATGGTTGGGGGAGATCTTTGGTGGGGTGGTGCGCCGGAGGGAGGGGAAGATTTCTGGGTGGGTGTCGCAGGCGAGCGACGGTTCTGGGTGGTTAAAGAGACCGGTGGCAGAGGGAAAACAGTGTTGGAGACTGCAACTTCGAGCCGTTCGTGGCGGCTAACGGTGGGTCCGATGGCTCTGAAAATTGGTGGGGATGTAGTCTGATGGGAGGGGAAGAAAATGGCAGGGGTGGTGTACGACACCTCCACTGGACGGCGGAGAAACGGCCGGTCAAAGTGGGCTGGGCGGAAGAGGAAAAAGAGAAGGGAGAGAGAGAGACGTGCGCGCGGGGAGGAAAACCGAAAGGAAGAAAAAAAGAAAGAAAAAAGGAAAGAAAGAAAAGAAAAAGGAAGGAAAAAGGAAAAAGGAAAAAGAAAAGATGGGGAAAAGAAATGAAGTCCAAACTTCACTTTCGGGATCCAGAAACTGATCCGCCGAAAACGATATTAAAAACATAAACGACTAAAATAAAATAAACACTACATCAAATAAATAAATAAATACCAAGAAAATATTTTAAACACAACGTCAAGCTAAAATATAATAAATAACTAGTAAAAACCAACTATGAAATTTTAAATCCAAAAAGGAGCTAAAATAAATTAAACAGCAATTTTAAACTCAACAGCAAATAAAATCCAATTAAAATTCGATAATTTAAAATAAAAGCACTATAATATTAATTAAATTAAAACCACTCCTTCAGTGAAAATACACGCAAAAGCGGGTCATCACATCCTCCCCCCCTTAAAACAAATTTCATCCTCGAAATTTGCAGGACCAAACACCAACTTGAAACAGGCCATATAATTCCACATATAACCAACTGCAACCAAGAATAAGAAACGTACCGTCATTACTCAAACAAGTAGGGGTACTGCTCCCTCATGTTCACTACTCGCTCCCAAGAGAAATCTTGAGCTAACGGATTTCCCCAGGCCACCTTAACCAAGGGTATCGTCTTGGACCTTAACTGTTGCTCCTTCCAATCCATGATCTGCGACGGAACAACCTCATAAGTAAGGTCCGGTTGTAACTGAATATTCTCTGGGTCGACAAAACGTGGCTCTTGTTGTCCAAAACTCTTCTTCAAAAATGATACATGGAAGACATTGTGTATATCCCCAAAATATTCTGGCAATGCAACTCTGTAAGCGACGGACCCTGCCTGCTCTAAAATCTGAAAAGGTCCAACATATCTTGGATCCAGCTTCCTCTTCTTCCCAAAACGCTTAACTCCTTTCATGGGAGAGACCTTGAGATATACCCAATCGCCTTCCTCGAAAGACAATTCTCTCCTCCTGGTATCCGCGTAACTCTTTTGACGACTTTGCGCTGCAGCCATGTTATCTCTTATAATCTGAATCTGATTTTGCATTTCCTGAATTATCTCGGGTCCAATTATTTTCTTCTCCCCGATTTCATTCCAACATAAGGGTGATCTACATTTCCTACCATACAGAACTTCATAAGGAGCCATTTGGATGGATGCATGGAAGCTGTTATTATAAGCGAATTCTATGAGTGGCACCTGATTCTCCCAACTTCCCTGAAATTCTAAGGCACACGCTCTCAACATATCTTCAAGAGTTTGAATCGTGCGCTCTAATTGCCCGTCCGTCTGGGGGTGATAAGCAGTACTAAACTTTAATTTAGTGCCTAAATGGGAGGTGAACCTTGGATCTCGATCCGACACTATGCTCTTGGGTATCCCATGTAATCTCACTATTTCTTTTACATACATGCGAGTCAATTTTCCCAGAAGATCCGCATTATTGACCGGTAAGAAATGAGCACACTCAGTCAATCGATCAACAATCACCCACACTGAGTTCTTCCCACTGGGAGTCCTCGGCAAGCCCACTACAAAATCCATCGTGATGTCGTCCCACTTCCACTCCGGAACAGGGAGGGGTTGGAGCATACCAGCGGGTCTTTGATGCTCGGCCTTGACTTGACGGCACGTATGACATTTCTCAACATACGAGGCAATATCCCTCTTCATTCCATTCCACCAATAATTTTTCTTCAAGTCCCGGTACGTCTTCGTACTGTCGGGATGTACAGAATAAGGGGCCGCATGAGCTTCTGCCATGATCCTCTCCTTGAATTCTGAATCCTTGGGGATCACTCTGCGATCTCGAAACCGAAGTATTCCATCTATATCCATACTATAGTGCAACGGTCCTCGAGATTTTCTGACTCTTTTTCTGATATCCAGTAGCTTCGGATCTTTCCTTTGAAGAGTCTTCAATTCTTCAAAATCAGTTACCCGAATATCAAGAACTGAAGATAAAATCTCCTCTTGTTGTGAGCTTTCAATAAGGAGTCTTCTCATCCCGCAAAGTATAGAATCCACTCCAGAAGATTCAGCTTTATCCTCTAAGTGTGACTTCCGGCTCAAGGCATCTGCAACTACATTTGCTTTTCCTGGATGGTATTTAATCTCGCACTGATAATCGCTTAATAGCTCTAACCATCGTCTTTGTCTCATGTTCAGATTCTTCTGAGAAAATAAGTGCTTTAGACTCTTGTGATCGGTGTAGACTTCGCAAACAGCCCCATAAAAAAAGTGTCGCCAAATCTTAAGAGCAATTACTATTGCAGCCAATTCTAAATCATGTGTCGGGTAATTCTTCTTGTGGTCTTTCAGTTGACGAGACGTGTGACGCTCCCAAATTCCGCTTGGGATTGAACGGACATTTGAAGCGTCGAGACATGCAACACAAGGTTACCTGCCCCCGTTCATGACATATAAGATGCAATGTTCCTAACATGCATCTAGCATTATGCAATATACGCAGCGGATAATCTTTTTCTTTAGCAATACTATGCACCAAACTAAATATATCCCAAATACTTGAAATATAATTCATACATAAAGGCATACTAAAAAGCCGTGATCATCACACTAGTCCAAAATGGTTGTGATCAAAAGAATACTTGAGATACAACTCCAAAAGTACAAGTATTAACCTAAGTTAAATACTATACCATCATCAACATCGCACCGTGGCCTAGTCGACCGTATTCAGTTGGTCAGATTTATATTGTATATTTGATTTATAATTGTTATTTTTTTAAATACAACTCAATTCACGGGACTACCACAGTGAGATTTGATTACAAATCTCAGTAAGTTAACATAAAACTCACACACAGGTTAAAAATGCATGCATGGCAGTAAAAGCATAAATGCATAATTATAGTCATACATAAACATAGTATAACTTGACATATAGCATGACTTAACCAGAACTTAAGCGTGAACTGAACTTGACTTAACATGGCATGAACTTAAGCTTAAAACATAACATGAACAAACAACATAACATGAACGTGAAACATAACATGGACTTGAAATATAGCATGAACGTAAACCTGCATAACATAAATAAGAACTTGAAAATAACATAAACTTGAACATAACATGTACGTGAGTATAACATAACATGGACTTGATCTAAAACTTGACTTATCATGTATTTGATCTGAAACTGGACTTAACATA